>JABFPJ010002403.1:0-19751 GCA_022817425.1 Gryon sp. ZL-2020
TTCGAAGAAAGTTAATTGCTTCTTTACAGAAGAGCCACTATACAAAAATGTGAAGGGTCCGCGAAGATGAGAAAAGTAACGGAAGAGACGGCTTTCAAGTCCGATTATGTGTGGGAAGAAAAACGTGTACCAGACGGGCGTACAATTTTTTAACTCAAATAGTGCATTGCGAGTTGCGCGAGTAAACTGTCTAACGTTTAATATAATCGATGTCAAGTTACATTGCTTTAGCAATATTTGTTTTGCCTCAAGAACAAAGTTTAAAAAGTTTAAAATCAATTCATTTATCTATGTAAAGTTCAAATTAAAGAATACAACATTCTTTTTATTTTCCAAAGAAAATATCTTTAAACAGAAATCAATTTAATTTTAAATTGTGCATTTCTCAATACTTCAAAATGACGTTATAAAGTATATTTGTGACAACGAAATAATGTAATATATATCACTTGAAGTCAGTCAATAACTTTTTGTATGTCTCGTGTAAGTGAGAAAAAAGCGATGCTTCGCGTCAAATTCTCGAGGGAGAAATGACAGTGGTGGGGTGTGAATTTTATGCGAACAGTCACGAGCATATGTTCACGTCTGCTTGCTCGACGTCGCAAGACGCATTTGCGCGCATCTCTCGCGAGGGTCGCGGCCCGAAAGAAAGAAGATCTTGACTGAGTAAGAAAGGGGCGACGACGCGACGCCAAAGTCTCTCGCTCGCATTACAAAGAAACCGAGGTATATACACCACCAACCGGATGTTGAATTTATATCGCAAAATTTTTGCCATAAATGCTAAACGACGTAATTCATTATAGTTGTTGGACTTTTTTCCTATCTCATTCGTCCTTTTATTCAAATTTATGTGTAAAGTTTAAAATATACGATAGTAAATGAATTGAAGACAAAGATATGACTCTATTTAACGAACTTAAGGGAAATAAATATACTTTTTGCTATTGAACTGAAACGTTAAGCTATATATGATGTCAAAAAATGTAGTTACCATAAATATTATTGTCGATTGAATACTAACATTTTCTGATTAAGTAGTAAATTTTACTTTTCTTTGATAGTAACTACAATAATTATGTATTTACAAGTGTATATATAAATAACTGAAAATAGATAATCATTTTTAGAAGACAATTGAGATATTTATTATGCACTAATGGTTTTGAAGCCAACACTTTAAAACAACGAGCGATCTGATTTGAATTCATAAAATATTGTGTTTGAAAGAGTTGAGCAAGTACGTTAAACAAAAAAAGGTCTTTATGTGATAATCAAAGTACGATCGGAAAAGCAAATGAGACGAAAATGCCTGAAGCACACGCACGATCGTAACTCTCGTCTTGATCGTACTGTCGATTAAAGGCAAAATGATAAATGTCTTATACAAAGAATAAATTATATATTTTTGAGAGTCACGAAAGCAGTTGAAATCGAATATTTGATTTTTCAATCTTCATTTCATGTTTTCGTACTTTTTCATTGAAAATAATTTTGCCCTATAAAACGTAGAGCAAAGATTGTCCGCGCTTAAATTCAAGTATTATAGAGAGGCCCATGAATCATTTAAAGTTTTCCGCATTGCAATTGCGAGTAGTTGCATAAATTTGAAAACTGTGTCACGTTGATTACACGGCAACTCGGGGTATCCAATAGCGGCGCAATTTGAATACTGTATGGAGTTAATGAATTCGAAGTTACGGGTCACGACCGCGTTGTATCATTTGACATGACCGGGAGCTGCACACCGTATGACTTTACTTTTCGACAGCTCTGCATTTCAATCGGCATGATAACTTTTTGTAGGAACAAAAAAATTTTAGTAGCTAGCTTATAGCTCAGCGTATACATATATATATTGAATGTCAATTAATCACACGTGGTACTTGTTATTCACCATTCGACGGGAATATTTATCTTTGATAATGTCAATATAATAAGCGTTTACTCAACGAATTTGACTTTCGATTCTGATATGATTCATTGAAGTTGACCATACTATCATTTGTTAAATATTAAATTTATAAAGAAAAATAATAAATATTGCAAATTGTAATATTTTATTAGTACAAATGTAAAAGAACTTAGCTTTTTGGGGTTTTTATGTTAAACTTTAGTTTCTGATTATGTGAAATATATTCTGAGGTTATTCAAACAAAATCATTAAAAATTTCCAAAAATGTGTATAATAATTGTTGTCATTTTTAAGTTGGACAAATTTGTCTTTTCTCTTTTGCTGACATTTTCCGTGTTACTCTTGTTATTTCTCTTCTTTTTATTATCATTACAGTTCAATTTAAATGTGATACGTTGTAGGTCAATTTCGAATACCCAAACATAAAATAATGATTGAAATAATAAGGTAGTAATTTTCTTTGCAATGATAAATAAGAATTAACTGTATATTAGTGTTGAGTTTCTTTTTTGTTTATTTTTTGTTATTTTAAGCTATTATTAATGCATTAATGACAAAAAATCTACAACTTTTTAATTATCCACATACTGTGAAAATTTAAAAATAACAGTGTACAAATTTTACTTTATAAACTAACATTTTACGGGACATTTATAAACTAAAAGTTATAAAAACTGAGCAATTTGTGTCATTGCGTAAACTTTAAAGTTCAACTAATGAGTTATTTTGAAGTTGAAAAACATTTTCAAATTCAATCTATATCACGTTTTGAAAGTTAGAAAGTGACAAAAATTGAAATGCAATATATAAAAAATGCTTTCTTTTATTTTTATTGATAACTTTATGATTATATAATGTTTGTTACCTGTGTCGAGTAAAAGAAACTTATTTTTAGAGTAATAACTCATACATTTTTAAACTTATTTTAATTTTTTTATGTAATTTTATTATGGTTTTGATTAATTCTCTAACATCAATAAATATGTAAATAAGTATTAAAATGCAAAATTTCAATTTACTAAAAATATTCATCATATTTCATATTTTAATAAAAATGTTTATAAAATTGTGTGAATTCAATTTGTCACATGAGATATATTCTCATTATCAATATAAATCTATTCCTTTTTACAAATTCATTCCTAATTGTTTATAGTATTCTACGAGAAGAGTTTAAATGGCACGCCCTGTAAGTTTTTTTAAAGCAGACTGTACTTTCAGTACAACCATAATTTGCATTTCTTTTAATCACCTTCAATTTGTTCCTGCAATAAACATAATTCAAAGGCAACATTCGATGAAATAGCAAAAATCATTCATAACAAGATCTTAACTCTCGAGGCAAAGTCACTGCCTACGTCTATCTGGATCTATTCTCGGCTGTACAAGAAAACTCATACGACGACACGTTACACCATCGAATCGTCGATATCTCAAGTCGCTAACGTGTCTAAATTGAAAGTCATCGAGTATTTTCAGTCACAACTCAACGTGGTTTGCACGAAGCGAATCTCATACCGAAAGTATCGCGTAACCTGACGTTTCTGCATCATCTCTGAAAAACGCTGGCGTGCCGGAAGTCTGGCGAAGTGCACAGTATCGGTGTAAATGCGCGACGAGAGTGCACGATCCGGCCATCGGGGGCGCTCGGAGCGGCTCTCAAGAAAAAGTCCGACAGTCCCTGCTGCAGATAGCCGTGGCTGCGCACGGCGAGCGGTCGTACGTTCACTCTGTGTCGTATATTTTCAACTCAGTCAAGAAACAATAACACGTCGCGATTCATTTCCCTCAACCCATAAATCTCCATTAAAATCTCTGTGTGTTACTTTGAATAATTAACTACATTTGCGTCTGAGGGATTTGTTTTTCTTGTTTAGTGTGAAACAGTGTATTCAAGCGAAATATTTGATAGTTCATTGGGTGTAATACAGTGATATTTCAAGTGTGTACAATTGATGGAATTTGGTTTGCATCAATACACGACGACAATGTAATAAAGAAGAATGCCAGTGAACGAAGAAGTCGGTGAGGACTCGCCAAAGAGGAGATCAACGTTTTACGTTCCTCTGGATGGCGCTGGCGAGTCTCGCAAAATTCCAAAATCCGAGAGTGAAAAGTTCACGTGCAACACCTTTCCGATCGGCAACTCGAAGAGCGCGACCGGTTTGAGCAGGACGCTCAGCGACAACGAGGCTTTGTCCGGCTGCGAGAGCGAGCGATCGCGCATCGAATCGCGCGGCAAAGTCCAATCGTTGACGCGAATCTTTGAGGCGCCGAGCGGCGAGGAACCCGGACGTAAGAAGGTCGAGAGGACCAGGTCATTTAAAACGATTGAGAAATTTCAAAATCGATTTACTGGCAAGAAAGATAACGGCAGAAAGGATGGCCGACTAAACAACACGACCGGTTGTATTAACGGAGATGTATCTCAGGATGGGCTGCGCTTTGCCAGCAGGAATGCCAACCCGCGCACCAGGGACGCAAAATCAACCACCAATGCGACGTTGTCGAACCTACTGATCCGAAGGACACACAGTACCAAACTCGCGAGGAGTACCAGCACTTTGGCCAAGATCAAGCGAGATAAGACGGATAAGGATCAGGAATTGAACGAACGAGCACGGGAAAACGACCCGCCAATAATTGGACACGAGGCTGCGGACGTGTATGCATACGAAGACACAGAAGCGGACGCGGGCATTCATTCAGGTGAATTTCACTCTGCATATGTCCAAATCGGTCCAAAGAGATCATCACAGACGATGAGGTTATGATTGATGCATGCGACAGATGTTTGCATGCATTCACAGTAATGTCACACTAATACTCAAAGTTGTTGGTTTTGGACCAATCCTACATGAGTCATACATTCATTTGAAAGAAAGCTGAGAGATAAAAGAAAAGTTGTTGCGATTAATAATCGTACTTTAACAATTAAATTCTATTGAAATAATATATTGAATACAAAAATAACATTGCATGCACCTTTGGCAAATTTTTATATTAAATACGATAATCTTTAGTAATGAAATACCATCATATGGTATTAATTTATTTCTTTTTAACCCGAGAAAAGTTACTTCATCTTGCTATTACGGAAACTAGAAATTTTTACTTCGTTTATCTGACCTTCACATTAGAAGATTTCAAGCCTAAGATTTGATGGTTCTTGGAAGTCTTTCGATATACCCAAAAGCATGAATAACGGAAAACATTGTGTTTGTACAATCTTATTATCAATCCATACATAACTAATGATACGCCAGAGGACAATTAATCAAATTGCGCTTTAATTTGAAACCATCTTTTGATTATAAACTTCTACCCATAACAAGCATCGAAATTTTCACATTTTCAACCCAAGCTTATTTACATTAAACTGATCTTTCATAGATAATCGGAACACTCTCACTAGGCTAGACATTAGGATTCTTAGATTTTTGGCGAAAATTTATGATAAGAAGTAAGATTGAAATGTGATTGCATCGCGGTATGCATATACAAAAACAGTCCAATTGGCAATAGAGAATGGAAGTTGGACAAAATGATGTACAATTAATTTGTAAGATTAACGTTTTTTATACAGATAACGGACTTTAATTGGTACGACGTATTGCTTCTGTCGTAAATATTATAATGCACATGGGATGTGCCTCTATTTCTGGTCCGTTATCTAAATAACTATCTTGATTTATATTTCTTTTGGTTATATTATATGATTTTTTTATGTGATAGCAACGGTGACTCTTAGTTATGTTTATCTGGAAAATATACTGCGGGAACAAAACTACGAAAATGTCAAGCAAATTACTTTGTGTTCATGTCATGTGCGGCACGTTGAAGGTGACGTTCTGAATTGTATATGTCATTAATTATCTGAAATGTAATTTCCAATCACTTTTATTATATGTATTATGTATTATTATGCAAGGCTCAAACTATATTTGAATTTAAATATTAAAAGATAACGGTTTATTGAATGAGAAAAAGTGTTTGTTTCGTACATTTATTTTCAAAATGTCATTGAACGTATTCAATTTAGAAATACAGTAAAACTTGCAGATATTATAATCAAAAATATTTTAACCTACATTATATGGAGACATAAAAAATATCGAAATAAAATTATCAACAAAGTAACGAGTGACCAGATGTAACATAAGAATTGATAATGAACATAAACAGCGTTGCTATCTTTGACCAAGGTTTGTCTGTCGTAGTAAAAGATATGTTACATCGCACATTGCAATGATAACAATTTCATCTTCTGCAAACTTTAGCTTTGTTTACAGAAACTTGAATTCCATTCCATTATTCAATAACTTCCAATTATACATATATATATATATATTAATTGATAATTAAGAAGAAGATTAAAGAATAAAAATAGCACTGAAACTCATTAAATAAAGTAAGTGCTAAAAAAAGAACGTAAATTTGACAAAGTGATAAATTTTCGTCAAAAGAATTTATTATCTCAAAAATCGAGCGTACATTTTAATTAGCAACTGTTAAAGAGAAAACGATTCAATTTGTTGATACAAGTCCGTCAATTAACAAATCTCAATACTAGCGATATCATTTTTAACGCTAATTACCAACTAATCATCATTAAAATTAATACTTAAGTACATAACGTACCAGAATTAACAAAAAAGAAGCGAAGAAAAACAATAAATTAAAGAAAGAAAAAACTTTGGAACCTTGATCGTCACGCAGAATCGTCAACATCATGCAACATTAATTATATTAATTAAGTCCTCTTATTATATCAAACAAAGTATCGTGGAAGTAAGTTTCAAATGCATTTTTTGTGCGCAAAAGAAAAGCGTGGCAGGGCACGATTTACGATTCACCGTTACGTTCGATTGGATAGTCGAACAAACGTGCAATTATTTATTTGTTATACTCGTCCTTTCCTCTCCTTCGTTTCTCCGCGTCTTCTTTGATACTTATTGCAAACTTAAGTCTTTGCAATCAACACCAAGTGACTTCATTTTGCAATTCCACAGAATTTGCTCGTTTCTTTGCACGCAGAAATGTCGATGACAAGGCACGTGTTGCAACTCTTGACGCGAAGCTTGAATCGTCGCTGCAACGATAAGCATCCCAACCGACAAACCAACCAATGTGGGGTTAATTCTTTTTGATCTATGACGTAGACGTTGAAAATCGTCTCAGCATTCATTAGATTCATTTTAATTCCTTTACTTTTATGACTTCTTTTAGTTTATTTCTGGCTTGAAAAAAAGGAAACAAAGCTTTATCTAAAGTATGTAGAATTAATGTAAGATGAAAAATAATTGATTGCAAAAGTACTGTAGGCAGATGGTGCGTGCATACTCGTAACTTTTCATTTTAATTGATTGAAGATGTAACTTATGGAGCTTTTGATGTCTTAATTGTAGATTATGTGAAAAATGCGATAAGGAAGTATTGTTTGAGTTATTAAAAAGTCATTACGCTCGCAATTAATCGTTGCTGTGTTCAAATTATAAACGAAAATGTAAACAATTCAAAAACATATTTCAACTTAGATGCTAATTGACAATTAAATTACATATGTTTTTTTTTATAAAAATATTCTGAGTGATTTAGGAATTTTATTAATTAAATATAATAAAAAAATATATATCACAGCTATTATTTTCACATTGAAATATGAACCTATAATTTTTTGAAGTGAATTCATACTTCCTGCTGAAATTTCTCGTGCCAATCAGTGCCATTAGGAAACAAATACTGTCGGGATTTAAGGGACCATGTGGCACTGAACTCAAGAGAGTCACCTGCTCTTCTACGGGTTTAGCTTGGAACAAAGTGCAGACGTATTCTTTACTCAGCAAAACCTTCTTTCGTGGATCCGTTTTGAAATACAACTTTTCAACGTGCTAATAAAATTTGCTAACTTATCAATATATAATAAAAAATGATATTATATAAAAATATATTCTTCAAATAATTAAATTAATTTTGTCTTTAATATTAAAAACATACATTTAATTAAAGTTACACAAAAAATTAATTGGATTCGTAATTAACTTCAAAATGACGCGAACATTCTGGCTTTATTCACGTTACGTATGTGTTATTTTCTCATATAACAAATTCCTAATTAAATGGAAAAAAGAATGTATATATATATTATACACGTGTCCGTATAACAACATCAGTCAATTAATCATTACTGTTTTATATAATTAGAAATGTTTATGTCAATGTGAAACAGTAGAATAAGAACAAAATAGAAAATAATAAGCGTATTAACATTGTCAGAAACAAAGAAAAGTCTTTTCCAATTAAACTCATAAATAATCGTTCTTTCATATGTCAAACTGTTTGTTTACCTTTATTGTTAAATAATATTCTCATTAAGTGAAACTTTTTCTTCATTTATTATAGTTTCACATTGTTGTTTTTTCTTTTTACTTTTTATAATCGATATAAAGCAATTCTTCGTTACGCTCATTGGGAACGATTAAATTGTATTGGTACGTAGTCTACAGCAGAAATACAGCCGGGTTTCGAGAATTTCATTAGATGTGATTTGCGACACACATGTGCATGTCTTCAATGAATTAATCAAATATCTTCCATAATTTTTCTTGTTACTTTCCAACATATATTTTCCAAAATAAAAAATGGCATTTCTGCTTTATCTTATTTTTACTCTAATACACGCAAAGAAAAAGTTACAGGAAAAAGTCCTATACTATCTAGGAATCAAGACGTAAAAGTCTTGCAAATTTTACTATATTTAGCATAAAATTTACTTTAAAAACTAACAATTTTTCTCCAATTAGTATAGGATTTTTTGTAATATCTAACGAGATACGTCTCAATGATATTTTTAATTTCAATAAAACACTTTTAACAGCAAAATTTCGAATTCAAAAGACGTGAAAAAACAGATTTAAAAACCGGACGAGCAAATACTCCATCTATCTTTGTTAAAAAAAAACTTGTGTTAGCGATAAGACTTGAGCTAAACCAAATTTCGGCGATTGGTATTGAACGTGAGAATACGCCGGAAATGGATTCCCATCGCAAACGTAGAAGGAGAGAAAATGTGCGAAGAACGAGTAACGTACACACACGATCGAATAAATGTAGCTCCAGGTTACCGTTCGCTTTCTCACGAACTCGCTCTCCGATACTGCAGCAACGCGAGCCGGCCGCGCGAATCGCCACTCTTCCACATATCCGTGCAAATTTACGACATACATAATTCTGTCGTCGTATAAACGATTTTACGTCACCAAACACCAATGTCCAATATAAGTCGTTGACTTCCACGATCTGGAGCAATTCTATATACAACGACTATATCCGGCGTTTATTCACGTTGTTTTGCAAGTCTATTGATCGTTTTGTGAAATGTTTTATAAACGTTTCCATAATTTCATTCAGATTGTATAATCGGTAACCTGGAATGCAGTTTTGTGTAATTATACATTGTGTAATGGTGCAAAAATTTCAGCATAGTTGCAAGAAGAAGAAAAAAAATAGCGAAATTAGGTGGTTGGCGTATGATAAATTTAAAAGGCCTAAATTGGTAACTTTTGGCGTTACAAATTGTAGACAAAAGTGTAGTTTGCGAGACTGATAGTTTGCACAGCAGAAATGAAATTGGAGTAAAGCGCAAACTAAGTTGAAAAATATACTTGGGTAACTTCGTTCTGTCTATAAAGTATAAGCTTACGAAACCGAGTTTGACTTGCGAAGTTTATCGTCTTATAAATTTAAATCGAATTTTCAGATATGTTGAAATTTATTTTAAAAAGGCAAAGTTTGTTAACCATAATTTTATCTAAAGTCATTTTAAACTTCATTTAACCACAACGTGTTAAATTGCAGATATTTTATATATCAGCTGATACACGTAAGGAAATAACTCATTAAAAATTACTATGCATCCGAGTAAATTTGTGACGGTAATGTCGTTTTCGTGATAATTGATAAATTTTGACTAAAATTTGCTTAATTTTGATAAATTTTTACTAAATTAATAGTAATTTTTACAAATATTTGATGAATTTTTTAAGTCTCATTGTAAATATTATGTGAAAGTAAATTTCACGCCTTGATAGTTTCAAGGCGTGAACCGAGTTCGAAACTCGGAGAAGGATTTTTTTTATAATATTAAAATTATAAAAAAACTACTAAGTCAAAAAGTAAGATTTACTAAATACATTTACCATCACAAGTTTACTCAGATACATTTTCAATGAGTTATTTCCTTACGTGTATTATTTCAACATCAAAAACTTTGCGAAATCAACACTGAAGTTCTGTTTTCTATAAAATAACTTTATTTTGAATATTTCCCTTATTCACAGTTTGTTCTTTAGATTTGATTTATGTTGCAGCATTTTCAGTAGTAGCAATACATTTTCATATCATAAACTTCCCTGTTACTTTTGAAATTGCAGTAGTGAATATAAAATTGCATTGTTTATCTCCAAGCCTTATATTAACCTTCTCTAAAGTTAACATTAAAGAACAATTGACGAAATCCTGCAGAAAAATACAATAACGTTGCACAACAGTGTCGAAACCCAACGAATTGCGAAGGTCACAAAACAAAATACTGTGATCAGACATAACTTCGTGATTAGTCTCAGCAGTCACACTTTTCCCCGTACAAACTGACAAGCGGAAATTCTGCCAATTGGGTTAACGTCGCTGTAAATCAACGTATATGTAATTAAGATTTTGCTACGGGAAAATGGTTACCAGTCAGTTTTGTTTATTTTTGCATTCTTTTCGTCATCGGTATATATATAGATATATATATACAAGAAAAGAGTGTAATTTAATAGCCAGAGAAATTGCGGTTAATAGCGATGAATTCGAACCAATATATGATGACCGAGTTACGTCGCGATACCGAGATAAGCAATAAATATAATTCAGCAATCAGTGAACGGCAGCGAATGCAGAAAAGGTTCCGAGGAAATGCCGGCCTTCTTTTAACCGATACCGAACGAACTATACGAAAGATCAAATGTTTCGTAATCGATCAAATTGAAGACTTTCGTTCGATAAGAGAAGCTCGTAGGTGTTAGACGTATGATCATTAATGCAGATATTAAATGTTCAGAGTTTGTTTATAATGTGTAATTAATTTATTTTAACAACTGGTAGGATTTTTGTTTAAAACAGCGAAAATAGTTGTCTGTGATTAATTAATAATTTCCAATTAATAAAAACAGAATTAATTTTGTTTTTTAAAAAGTTCACATTTGAAAGATAATTAAGTCAACAAAAAAAGTAATAAGTGAAAATGGAATTGAGGTAAAAAGTTTTGTTGCTTTGTCAGAGAAATTTGACAAACTTTTATTTCGAGTAAACAACTGCGAATAAAGCCATTCTTTGTGGTTCGTTGCTTTGGTGGACCACACAATTTGACTTCATATGTGTCACAACGAATCAGCATCTCGAACTATCAGTGTTCATCGCTCACCTCGCCAAACTCTGACCTACTTTGTTCGTATGGGATTCACAGCGAAGCATAAAAATCGAATCAAATGAAAGACATCAGCTGCGGGAATTTCGTTTAATGTTTGGTTTCCCATTATTTCTCGACGCCGACCAACATTTGTTGGACCCTTCTATGCTACCATCTTTTTCTGTTTTATCTACAATGATGAATCATGCGAGAACAAATACAATTCATTTACCTTTTTGAGATCCACGTATATACAAAGAAAAAAGTTCCTTGAAAAAAAAGCTTTTAATGATAAAAAAAAGCCTTGTAATGTGTTTTTTCCCATATTGTTTAGGGATATTTTCTATTATACAATTGAATGATATGTAAAATTCAGAAAACACAAAGAATAAATTATGCTTAAATAACCGTAATATTCAATAAAACATTTCACCATGTTTTGTATCTGCGCGGGGAAATCATCTGACAAATAAATTTAACTGCAGAGTTAGAAAGGCTGGCATTTTGCGGCTAAATTCATAACCCAGATCACGCGGATGCGATAGCTGTGATGTAAATACAGCGCTGTTAGTTGTTATATTTATTACACTAAAGTTAATCTTATGTAACATTTTATTTAACTTACAGTTGAGCGGAAATGAACAAAAAATTCATAACAAAAGTTGAAAGAAAATGAAAACCCATAATTTCCTTTGAATAATAAATGTAGTTTATTACACGTTGAATATAAAATAACATCATTCATTCTTTTAATGCTTTTCCGGCAATTTTTGACGATTGACGAAGTATTTAAAATTTACATGTTTATGTTCATATTCTAATTTTATTTCGTCCTTTTTTTGTTACAGGTGAGTTACGTATGAATTCAGATAAGTCCACTGGGAATCACGGTAACACTATAAATGATCATTCGAATCATCAACTAATGAGTGCATTGCATGAATAATTAATTCACTCTTTCAACGCCTAATTGTCATCATTCACTTTCTCAACTAACAATGCATATCGTAAACCATAGAAAAATGTACGCCAAAAACCCGTTTCGCGTCATTCAATTTGTGTACAACGTCGCAGACATAAAAGTCGCGTGGTATCAAAATCATGTCGCATCTTTATAATTGTTATGAAGCAAGCGTTTCCTTCTATGGCTGGACAAAATAACGAAAGTAGAAATGCATCCTTTTGTACAACAACGGACCCTTGTACGTTGACCCCTTGCAACAAAATACACACGCAGAATACATTTCTGCGCTGCAGGGCTGGGATTAAAGTGACTTTTTTTCAATGTTTACATACGCTCAAAAGCCTATTGTAATCGTCTGTGGTACAAAACTCATTTGCATAATTTGATCGCGTGCTACAAAATTCGCGTGCTTGTTTGATAAATCAATGCATTTCTGCTATGCTGATTCGTCGGTTCAACGTCACTGAACTGTAATCAGCTTGGATTAATTACAAAGATTTCAGAGCTTATTCAGATACAAATATATTATTAAAAACAATAATAATCTAACAAAAATAATTATTTTTACAATAAGCTTATAATTATACAAGATTTTTTTATTGCAGTAAAAAAGTAACTGAATTATTTCTTGATGATCGCATTAAATCCCCATTCAATGCAAAACTATAAGCATCACAAGAATCTAAGTTCTATCGCGTTTATTTCAAAGTTATAAATAGTTTGATTTTTTCATCAGCATAATTGACAATTCTTCGTATACATAACGTCTCTTCACATTAAAAATAATATCATGCTAATTTTACTGACGGAAAACATATAATTTTTTCTCTCCATATTTTTTTACGTACATAAGAATATTGATAGTTTTTATCTCTATGATTAAAATGTTTAAACGCAAAGTGTGACTTTCAATTTAAATATCTATTTATTAGCATCACTTTGAAGAGTTTTCGCAGAATGAGAAATGTTTATCGGCGAAAATAACTGTATTCGCTTACAACTAATTGTAAAAATGACGCAAAGAAATAGTCTGATCTTAATTTCAAGAAAAACCTAGGCTCAAGTTGCTTTTGTTGTTCGACATTGAGAAAAAGTGATTGTGCAATATAATCGAATAACATATTATAAGTCATTTCTTGTAAGCGGAAGCTCGTTTCTCATGAAGCCTAGGATCGCTGGATTTGCTTCCTCATTTTCCTTTTTTTATTGCTTTTTATGCTCATCTTATTGTCCTTCCCTCTCTTCTCGCTTCTTATACTCGTATAAAATGACTCACGCGCTGCTTCTTCTACAACCAACCTCTCGACACGATCGTCATCGTCAAGTTAATCATCCCGATACCATCATTACTGAGAAAACAGACTCGATTCAATATACATTTGAACTTCATTTTTAACTCTTTAAAAAATTATTAATCATGATTTATTTCATAATATTTTATAATACGTTAGAACAATTAAGAAAATCTCATCCATGATTGCACGATCTCATTGCTTTATCATGCACAAAACTTCTGCTTCCAGTTTGCTTGGTTCAACGACTTTCAAGTTATTTAAAGCGCTGCTCCCCTAAACGTACCCTTCGATCTTCGCCATCTTTCAGTATTCATTGGAAATTTAACCGAAACTTGTGTTTGTTTGGGATAATCAGTCATTTGGGGATACTCAAAAAGTCAACTTGACCGATTTTAAAGATTAAAATTATTTTCATACAAAATCCACTTTCCATATTTGACAAGAGACATCTGCAAAATATAAATTAAATGAATAATAATATTTAAAAAGTAATATTCATAAATAAATTTACTACTAACATTCTGAAGTATGTTATTTAAGTAATAAAGTCTACAAATATTACACGCTAAAATAAAAGTATAATAAAAATTATTGTAACTTCTAATAAAAATTACTATGCCATTTATGAATCTGAGGACAACTCGTCATCTATCAAGAAAATTATTATATTTTATGCAAAAAAATAGTATATTGTATAGTAAAAAATTGTATATAATAGTTCTATTTTTATCATGGGGTTTAATAGAAACTATAATGTAGCATAAAAATTTTTGCTATAACATATTATAAATAAATACTATATAGTATATAGTAATTTTTATTAGACTTTTATTTAGTGTGTATTATTAATATTAAAAACATTAACATATTAATATTTTTTTCTGCAATGATAATTGTCTTTATTGTATTATAAAGTTCAAATTATATGCAACAAAAGGAATCGTAAATGATTTCATAGTTGAGAGTCTATAGTTGTCGGCGCGTCGAATAAATCAACGAAAGATAGTTTAAATAGTCTTCGGTACAAGTTGGTACATAAAGTTTAGTGAAACTGACAGGTCTCAGACGAAATTTGCTCTTTAAATGGCAATTAAAAAGTAGATTTACAAAACGATACAGTGAAAGGAGAACATATTAGCCTCGCGATTATTTTTATGCTCAACATAACGAGCGGTGTAGTTTATTTTCGTTTTATACTTGCACTTCTTAATTTATCGTCTCAAAATGCTCAAAGGTTAATGATGATGATGATGATGGAGACGAAGGTATCCGCTTCTCATACTTAATATTGAAGATGGAACTCGATGTATAAAACCCAGGATGTCGACATCGATATTTTCAATAAAACAGCCATATTATAATAATTTATCTATTTCATAACAAAGAATATATATAAATATAAAAAGCTATTGACGTCGGAAATGCCACGGAGAAAACTTCACCGAGACTCAGTAATATAAGAAGAAAATGTCGCGAAGTGTTACACGTTTCAAAAACTTCTCACCAACTCCGTTTTCACGGTAGAAAAGTACATGTGCATGAAAAAAAGTTAGGTCGCTGATTCTAGACATAAGTATTACATACATTATAAATGCAAAGTCGTTCTATCTGTGTTTTTCCATTTGACTTTATTGATCCAAAAGCTTGCGTGGAGTTGAATTTCACTTCAATTTTTGTTAACGTTTACTCTGAAATTATGATAAGGATATTTTTATTATTGATTTTTTACCTTGTACTTTTTCCATTAAAGAAAGAAAAGGCAGTGAAAGATTATTGGTTGTAAATAATTACGCAAAAACTTGCATAATTTATACACGTTCTTCCGCAGAAACCGCAATTCCTAATCATAACACATCGAACGAGTACAAGTATACGAGCTAAATTTATAACGCAATTAATAGACACATAAACGTTAGGTATAAAACGATCGTTTATAGGCATTGCCGTATTATAACGTCTTTCTACGATAGCAGGGTTCGCTTTCACCAGACTTACGTTGAGACAAATATATTTGAATATACTTAAAGAAGTCGTTTTGTATCAAATTCGGCTGAAAAATTAATAATTTAATAATCAAGTATAATACAATTTAAATAAAATATGAAAAATATTATGAGTCATATTTTAGTGTATAAAACTGATGGATATATATAACTGATATCTCAGCTCTAACTTCTCTCGCGACTTTCGTCGACATGCTCATCGTCGGTCTTGCGGATAAAAACGGAGATGCGAAATAGAGCGCAGGCTAATGCAAACGCTTTTTGCAGCCAACGTGCGTGCTTATGTATGAATCATATATATGTCTTGGATACTGCAGAGTTTCCCGTGTGAGAAACAGTCTTCTCCGAGAATAACATTATTATATACGAACCTTTCGCTGAAGTATTTAACGCGAAATCGCGAAAGTAATGTCTCGCTTCTATGTATATATGCTTTGTTTTGACAGATTTTACAGCTTTTAGAACACTTAGAAACTCTAATGATTCACATTAAAGAAAAGAAACATGTTAAAGTTTAAATAAACCAAAATACAAGAATAATAATTATTTTCTCAAGATTTCTTATATTAAATATACAAAAATAGTTGTCACTTTGAAATGGCATCACAGTGATATTAACTTCGAATAATAGAAACAAAGAATCCATAAAATTGCCCAACAAAGAGCTATTATATATGATTTTTTTCTTGCCGCGCCAAAGTGATTCAAATGACAGTCATGTAGAACGATTTCTCTTATGAGAGACGAAAGGTGTCTATGAGTATTTCAATGTCCATGAACTATTCTTACGATGAAAGGAATCTGACTGGTTAATCAAGCTGCTCTACGATCGTTCTTATTACAACCAATTAATCAATCATAAACCTGTGTGCTGGCGCTTTTTATGTCCGACCGAGGTTGATACGTAAATGTATATATGACTTAGAAATTACGTACAATTGTGTTGATATTACATTTAACGTAACTTTAAAGCTTAGTCCTACCAAGTGTTTCAAACTTGATCGATGTTTTTTTTTTTAATATTTGAGTTTAACTTGCGATAAGAAATATTCAGTGACTCATGAACTTGTATTGTAAATGTACTTCAATCGATAAAATTTTATTGGCAATTAAGTTGAATTTCTTGTTGAATTAGCAAAACATATAAAAGTCGTATTAGCAAATGAAAGAAGTTGATATTTTCAAAATGATTAAAACGTTCAATATTTACCGCTTTAAAAATGCACATAAAAATTGTGTACAAATTTTGTATTAAAAATATAGACCAAACAGCATTAATTATTGTGATATAATTTGTTTTATTTGATACGATTGCACTTCGTTTAATTTATTCGCACGATATGTAGTTGCTCTCATAATTCGTGCATCTCGCTACAAATTACACGCATGGATATCATTTTTTATTTCTCCCATCGGAAACAAAATTGCCAAGAGCTTCACGAGGTCGTGGAAGCTCGTCCGTCACGTTTTCGCATTTCGAGCTGCGAGGTCAATGAGATTCTTAATTGGTTAATTAGCGAGTACACGACCGTCACGGGTGCGGCTGCGAGATGCAACGCCGTTTCACGCGCAAACCATTATAATCCCGAACGTTTTTTGTTGTTTCTTTTATCTTTTCATTCACTTCAGATTCAGACAGTTATTGCCTCGAGTACAATAGTAATCGATGCTTATATGGTTTTCACTGAATGAATACTCGATTCAAGTATCAGTATATTTTATTTATCAATTTAAAAACTTACTTGTCACTTTCACGACATTAATACAAATAAATAAGATACATTTTTTCGTAAATTGTATTAAAAGTTCACGTTTAAAATTGAAATAATTAAAAAAGTTGAACAAAAATGTATCACTTTATGGAATAAAATTAATATTTACAAACTTTAAAAGACAAAAGCTTTAATTCAAACACATTTATTATAAAGATACACTTAGCCAAGTATTACTTTCAGATATAAAATTGAAGAATAATGCGCTGGATTTTCATTTTAAGTTGAACATTTATGAGAACAAAGTGGTTTCTTTGTGAATAAAATGTGATGTAATGTAATCGCGTTTGGTGAAGTTTTTTGTAAGTCGAACGAGGCCAAACACGACCTTCATCAGAAACAAATTTAACTTGAAAAATATTCTCATACTTCCGCTCAAAGTTCAAAGCAATGCTTCGTGGCTCATCAAGTTGCAATCTTTTTATTGGCTGCTGCCAGAGCACGGTGGTCCAGCGATTGCTTTTATTTCAGTCTTAGCGTTTCCGCTTTGAATAATGGATTTTTCGTTAGTTTTATGGCGTTTGTTTTAAGGGCTACTGACTAATTGAATGCCGTTATTGATTTAATCTTAAAACGATCCTAAATATAAAAGTATAAATATATACATATAGTCATATAAATATATACTCAGAGAAAAGTGTCATGAAAATGTACTATGTTTTATAGTAGTTTGGGAATTTTTGCAAAAGAATATAAATTTTACTGTGTTTTAAATTAAATTTTACTATATATTCGTTGAATTTTACAATGTTTTCGTTGAAATTTACTATGTTTATATTAAAATTTACTCTTAAACATAGTAAAATTTGTACTCTTTTGCAAAAATTCCCAAACTACTATAAAACATAGTACATTTTCATGACTCTTTTCTCTGAGTGTACATTACATTGCTAAAATTAAAATTATCTCTATATCTATAAATGTTGATGATTTATTAATTTGTTGTAAATTATATGGTAGAAATTGAATAGAAAACTTGTTTGATTCTAAATAAATAGAGCCAATCATTACACCGAGTCAACCGAGAGTTTAATGCAAAAGTGAACGTAACAGAGTGGTACGAATGCGCGTGAAAGAGTTTGCAATTGGCATCATGCGTAAGCATCTCTCATGGCGTCTGCACATATGCTTGTTGGTACACGCACGTACGACGCAGCTGCGGCACCTGCAAGCCTCGCGACCACTGCCTCCTTTTACCCTCTTTTTCTGCATTTACCTCAGCAAACTTGCACTTTTTGCCTCTTATCTGCACTTTCCAGCTAAGCCCGATTATTTGCCTCAGAGCTACCAATGCTCAAGGTCTCGAAAATTAACTTAAATATTATGTTTGCTTCGAAACTTGTACAAACTGCATTTCATTTTTATTGTAATTGTAATTAAGTCTCTTCAGTAAAAAGACAAACCAGAAAACGTTGGAATATAACGTTTAAAATGCGGAAAAATTATATTTTAATTTTTTTTTGCATTTTGAGTTCATAATCGAGTTTCTACTTGAGTTCTTCAGTTCTGTAGAATAAATATAGTGAAAAGCAATGAAAGCTTATTGTCTTCGAATGACAGAATTTTGTTCGAAGAGTGCCAACCACAAAAATGGTTATTTGAAAAAGCGGTTCACCTACATTAATTTTATGATGAATGTAAATACAATAAATCATTTGCTTTTCACTTGGTCGGTCACCGTTACGATTATCTTCGACAGAGTGTTTTATTACTATATCACAAGTCAATTCCGCAACTTCGCATAACTTATTTAACTGCAAAATCGATCGTAAAGAGTCATAAATAGACAGGCAAAAATATTGTTATTATAACTTAGTATGAAATGCTTATCGTTAAACTGTCTTCAGCAAAGCTTCCGTTTGCGTGATTTGACCTGCTCCAGTTACTGTAAATGATCTTCATAGTAATCGGAATGATAGTTGGGTGAAATTCTGATGAAAAGTTAGTACTCGGTGAATGTTTAGTTGAAAATATGTTAATTTACTTGTAGCATTTATAACGTTGGGCAAATGAAAGATCGGTGTAATAATGTTGGTGTAGCCAAATAAGAAACAAGCAGTGTAAAATAGAAACATTTAAGTATGTTTATCGTTTTATAAGTTGTATTACTTTCGTTTCATTATAAAATCTCGCATTTTACACTGAGGCAAATATTATAACAAAAATTGAGAAAGTGTTCTATACCGGTATTTTTGAACAAATTACTATAAAATATAATAAAAATTATTATATTGTATTATATATTTTGTTTTACACATAATAGTAAATTTTATAATCATTTGTTACAATTTTTATTATATTTTATAGCAATTTTTTGAATATGGTCCACACATAAATAAAAATTCTATTTT
>JABFPJ010002404.1:0-19739 GCA_022817425.1 Gryon sp. ZL-2020
TTTTCGTATACGAGCATTTGCATTGCCGCTTAATATCGTAGTCGCTTTTACGCCTGCCATTTTATTCTCGTAGTTTCCCCCGTGAATTTAGATGCAAAGGATGCGGCGCGATCGATAAATAGACCGTAAAGAAACTACCTGTCCGCTGAGACCGAATCGAGGTAAACCGCAAAATCGTTCCTTGCTGAACAAAGCGTGCGGATCTTAAAAACCAAAATCTGCCGGAAAGTTATGCCGATAAATAGAAACGGTAGTTAATGAACCTCAACTTTATTATCAAAGTAAACCATTTTTCTTCAATTTTGCGCAGTTTCAAACATGTTTTCTGCAAATTAATATCTTTATGGAAAAAACTCAAATCAATTTTCTTTTTTCTTTATAAAAATATTACATAATTTCCATTTGGAAATGCAGTTTTTTACAAAGATTTTTATAATGATTCATAAATAATAATTGTATGTAAAAAAAATTTAACAAAAAGTATTTGTGTTTAAAAAACTTTTTAATACATTAAATGTGAAAAGTGTGATCAATGTGAGGAATAAAAATAAAAAAAAGGAGAACAGGTGAAAGTATCTCGCGAAACGAAACATGTTTTAAGTCGGAACCTTTTAGGGTCCACTTTTGCCCTACGGCTAGCGTCACCGCGAAATCCCGCGGGAGCACCCTCGATAGTGACAGTCCCTAGCTGGGAAAGCGTCGCCTGGAAATGCGCGTTCTGGAAACGTGGATCAATCATTGGCTGATCGACTATGTTGCGTCAAAAACTGGTTCATTCTATCGAACAAATTTTTTTCCTTTTAAAATGTCTTATATTTCTTTAGAACATTTTTATCCACATTGAAGTGATAAATTATTCTTATTTTATAATAATCATAAAAATAAACAAAACACATTTTTACTGAATTTTAATTTTACTAATATATAATATATTTGCAAGATAAAAAAGATTATCTCATGAAGTAAATACAATTTCGAGAGTAAATGTCGCTTTTATTAATTTCAATAGATATAAAAGACGATATCAAAGTCGTTTTACAATTTTCGTTATTTGAGCTGCAAGATAACATTAAAAAAAAAATGGTTTTAATGAAACATTTTATCGCAATTTCATCACAAAGTTAACTGCAAAAATGTCGGACATCGTGTTGGGATCAGTTTTATGCTAAAATGGCGAACTTTTATGGAATATTTTGTAAAGAGAAATTGCAGCACAGAAATGAAATCATGTATCACCGAGGCAAACGCCGCGCGGCACAATGACGGAAAACAATCCGCGCGCTTCTTTGGTCCCGCTGAATCGGCGCGTAATTTGTATTCAAAGCTCATCCTTAATAGCGAAGCGCTCTTTGTTTACATGCCTTTTTTATGCCGAGAACTCGCAATATTGCGAAGCGCCGTTGCGACACAAAATGCATTTTGCGCTTTGTAAAGTGCACCGGAGCACGCTCTATATCCAGCGACGCGCACGGGACAACGATATTTCACGAATAACGCGCGCATAAAAGTCATGACTTTGTTCTACGCGTGCTTTTCGTGTCAAAGAGCGTGCGCGTATATAGACTTAATGCGAATAAAAAAAATATTCAAGTATATTCAAATGAAAAATGGAAAATTTATATTACAATTAATTGCCAATTCCATAAAAAATAATGTACAAGTTTTTTAAATGTAATTTAAAGAAATTTGTTAAAGAAAATTTATTTTTTTTTTTTACTTAGAAAAAATGCTGAATTAAGGAAACATTTAATTTACTAAAAAAAATATTAAAGTATACTTAAATGAAAAAATACAAATATATATAAAAATCAATTGCCAATTTCATTAAAAATAATATAAACGTTGTTTTAATATAATGTAAGGTAATTTTTAATAGAAAACAATTTTTTTTTTGCTTAATCAAAAATGGTTAAAATTAATGAAAAAAGTTTAGAAAGTAAATTTAGAAAATTTATAAATTCAAATATACCGCCATTTTCAATGGATTTTGTTCTAATTTTTTGTTAATACTCGGAAGACAAAAAAATTATTAATGTCCCGATTTTCGCCTTATTTTCAATTTTCTTTCATTTGATTGTTCATAACCTTTTCTTGATAAATATTAAACATAATTAGAGGAAAAAACAAACATATCCTATTATTCAATTATTAATAACAAGTAATATAATCAATTCATTATTTTTATTTTCTTAATTTTATTTCGATTATATTCACTGAAAAAAGTGCGAAGCAAAAAGAAATAAAATAAAAAATATAAAAATCGATTGATTATTGACAATTATAGTATTTTCACTCGGACGTTTGTTTAAGATAAGTATTGTAATAATAATGATAAATAATGTTAATGTGTCTATTTCAGTTGGATAATATTGTGGACGCCCTTTTAAAATGTTACAACTTAGCAATTCACACTTATTATCACTCGTCAACATTGGCTTCTTTACAAGTGTTTATACATTATTCAAATGGTGATATTTATGTGATTTTTGTTTCGTGAGAAGTACAAGTTGAATTATTAACAATGAATAATTAATTTTGTTGAATCACAATAAAAAATCTCAGCATTGATATTTCACTCTGACTCAGCTTTTTTGCCTTATTTTTATTATTAGTTGAATTGTTCGACGACACTCTTGTATTCCTTTACATGACGGGATTCTTTTTGTTTCAAATGATTACATTGTTATTAATTTCAGTCACTGATATGTAATTATTCCATTTAATTGACAATTACGAATTTGTAATTCATCGATGCTTTTATAATTACCAGCTTTTGAAAAAACGAGCAATATTTTATTTAAATGAATACATCGTAAAAAGAAAAATGCATAGGTTATTTATTTTCCGTTTATAAATGCGAGGAGAAATTTATTAATTTAAATCACTTCATTTTTCTCTCCTTCTAACACTCAAATTAATGTTTTATGGAAACTAAATTGCGTTACTAAGTGTAACAACATATTTCATTAAAGTCAGCTCGTGTAATATATGGTCTACATTATTTTCATGCATAATAGTATTACAAATGTAAAATTTCTTTAAGTAATGTACACTCAAACGGAAAATCAATAGTCTTACAAAGACTTATATAATTTTACTACTATCCATTAAACTTCTTCTTTTTATTTTTACAACGATGAAAATTAATGTTCCAACAAAATCGGGATTACACAAGCTGATTGATTTGCAATATTTCATTTTCCACGTAAAACTGGATAGGATACAATCACTAAATAACGTATCTTATCGTTCAGCGTAAATATGAAATCAAGTAATTATAGAGACAAATTGTGAATGAAAATTAACATAAATGAAATGCGATATGTTCAAAGTGTTCAATAACAGCGTCTCTTCACACCACGAGTTATCTGTTGATAAATATAAAGTTATTTCTTCGTACATGTTCATTTTACATACACTTCATTTTCAACAAAATTGCACAAACATTCAGCTTTATAATTTAACTTTTAATATAATATACATGTTATTTATTTTTTGATATTACTTTTTTTATTGGAAAATTAATTTACAATATAAATTCAATTCAATAGCATTAATGAAACTGTTTCCTACGACTCATCATCAAATTTTTCTATCCAAGTAACATCTTGAAATTAAACCCTCAAATTTTTCCGTACTGCGTGTTTATAAATTGTCAAAAAAATGAATATCCGAGTCAATTTGAAGCGTTAAAGAGTCCGTTAAAGTGGTAGTACGAAAAAAATGAAAAGGGAATAAAAGCATAAAGTTCAGAGTTCCAAGGCCGGGGTGTTTTTATGTTTATTCGTGGCTTTTAATGAAGCGCGCGATGTGGTGAATCAAAAGGCACGTATTTTCAAGCGCAACTCAATGGATATTTGATTATCGCAATAAACAAGGGGTTCCACCCGAAAATCGGCAGTCCGCCCGGAAACCGGTTTTTCGCGCTCGGTCGGTAATCGGCTGGCGAGCGCTGCTTTAATACCAATTATCGAAAAGAACGATCTTCTAGGCGCAGGAATTCCCGACTTGGCGAATTAGCCTGTGGAAACACGACGATGTCACTGCCATGGGATCTCTTTTGGATATCGGTAATCGAATCGGCGAGGCGGAATTTAATGACATCATGTGTCATCGCGCAACCAAGACACATATATATCATAGCGTGAGAAATGTCCGATTTTTATTCAAATTTTGGACTTTTTTATGAAACGACCATCTTTTTATCTAATGTCACCTTTATTCATATTTCGGCGATGATTTAATTTGTAATCTTCAAAACAATTGACAGACAGAAAATATAAAAAAATGATACAAACAAAAAGTTAAAATATTATCGAAATTCAACTAGTAAAATTGTCTACATTGAGGATTTTTTAGTTTAGTTTTTAAGTTACAGGTGAATGTTTAGAAATTGTAATATTAATGAGCTGAAGCATTGCAGATAATCAAAACATTAAATGAACAAATTCATTGGAGAAATAGTAAGCATATCATTCATTCGAAGAGTTGGAGACAATGAAAGAATTATTGTCCGATTAATCCATTATTTACTCGACACTGCTGGCAAACGTCAATAGTGTTACTATTATAGAGTATCGCAGCAGTTTAGCGTCAATTTATTCATTTAGAGCCTGTGACATCTGTTCCATTATTCCTAACAATGAAGAACTCTTTAGTCACAGCGACACAAAAGAGTTTGAGAAATCAGATTTGTTTTCTGCTTTGTCCCTTTTATCTTCCCACTGACATCTCACTTTCCGACTAATAACCATCGACGTAAGTTGCAGAAACGAGGCAACACAAGAATTATATTGCGATTAAAATTGCGCTCGCGAGAATTCGCGAGTGTATTTAAGCCAAAGTACATTTTGTCATTACAGTTTGTCGGACTGCGCAGCGAAAGAGGAAAAAACGACATGCATCCGTCAACATTGTTATCGTTCAAATTGCTTATGAACTTACTGAGAAACTTGTCCGACTATTTCCGCTTATTTTCATTTTCTCGTTACTATATTAAATGTCGTGCGGCAACATTTATCTAACTTTTTCTTGGAACCCACTTTGATTTGGATCTAAATAAAAAAAAATATAATAAAGCCTTCAATAATGAAGTAGTAGTGGAAACGAAATTTTTAAACACGCGATGATTAATCAGTCTCAATAAATCAATCTATTTTCCAATCGCAAAAAATGTTTATTTTATTTTCATTTTTTGTAATGGAAAATTGAGATGCTTCTTTGCTAAAATGATTTACTTTGTACATTAATTTCGTTTTACTTAAGCAAACATTTGCAATGTATTCTGCAAGCGTAGAACAAAACTCGACGATTAATTTTAGATTAAATGCAGGATGAAAAACAAGTGGCTTAAAAATGCAGTGAAAATTGCCAACTGTTTGCCGCGATGCATCGAGTTAATGAGAAACGTGTAAGTGTGCAGAACTAACAACAGAACATCCTGTTGATCAGATGCATATTACATACGAATATTACCGTCTCTTATCGACATTTTCTTGAACATTTCCACCCAATGAATCATTAATATCGCCGAATAAAATGCACGAAACAATTAACTGAATGAGAAGAAGCAAACAAAGAAAGTGAAGCTTTTTGTTCGGCATTTCAACTCTCGAATACAGTTGCATAATCAATGAATAAGTTGAGCGACAGAATCATTAGGACTTTTGGGGGCGCAACAACATTTGTTGTTTGAGAAGAAAGTTTTGTTGAGTAATTGCACTTCAATTGGACACAAACCTACGAGCCACATATTGAGATATATTCCTATTCATAACGCAAAATGCCGTCGCAATCACGCGCGGCTTTTATCGCTTTTAATTAAAAAACGTTCGCTCATACTTTTTGCGTGGTTCCATTCAAATGGCTCATTGTTAATTAATCACACTCATAACGTCTAACTTGGACAAGCATTTCATCAACATAATAATACGTTACAATTTTGACTGCAATAACCGACAGTTTAATGCAATTTTCATTACTAATTACAATCTTTCATTCAATTGACGGTTTTTTTTTCAAGCTTGCATTTATTAATACTTCATTGACGTACATTTTTCCACCGAAATTATAGTGATAATTGGTTATATTATACAAGCAAATGTAATGGGAAAAAGAAAACATTTCGTCTTACATTGAATATCGTGAAAATGATGATTGACGTAAAAACTTTAATTACGAGTATTTACTCAAACGAGACATTGGATTGCATGCGATCTAGCGACGGCCGACGGCTCACTTTTAAAGGAAAATACAAGCAGGTGCGTGTGCCTGTCCACTCGACTTTTGAACTCCCATTCAATGCTTAATTCTCATATCAAACTTCCAACACGAATACACGTAATGTGAAAAACCAAAATAATTACACGTAATGATTATTTAAACTTTGGAAAAAAATGAAAGCAATGCCACTTTCATTCGAGAAAAAGAAACAATGAAAAGTAACTGGGGGAGCTTTTGTTGCACGTAATGCTTTCTCGTTAAACTTTTTTGACTTTTGGCATGACGTGTGTGTCATTTTCGCGATATTGATTTTTACCGACTAATTGTACCGCTGATGTGTAACACAGATTGTCTTTAATAAGCAAAATGTTAAACATTCGTGATATTGGATTGAAAAACAGAGAAGGAAAAAAAGTACGACATGGAAATCAATCCTTTAATCGATATTATTTATTGTCGAGATGAGAACAGAGGCTGAACTTTGATATTTGCAATATTGCTGGAGTTACTTATTTACTAGCGACAATAAATTTATTGCTTTCGCGCATTTTAAACTGTCGACGTGATACAAGATATTGTTTGTTATCGAGTTTCAGATACTGTTGTTGATAACGGAGTTGCTTTCAATGAAAAATGAAGTATGAACGTAATGTTGGTGGTTGGTTGTTTTCTTATAAACAATTATTTTCAACATTATGTTATTTTAATGATCATCACAAATCGTGCCAAAACTACCTTTCTTAATTAGCGAAGATAAAATGGAATCTGCTATATTCGCAATTTCAAAATAAACAAGATTATCAAAGCAATCTAAATAGTTAAAAATGCCATTTAACTTTATTAAAGGTGTCTACTTTGGGACTATTTTACACTAAAATATTGCAACTGTTTTAGATCATAATTCATTTAAAATGTACCCAAAACATGTACGTAAATAATACAACTCTAACGTTTTTGGATGAATAAAATAAACAGTTGTTTAATATCAAACGTTAAATGAAAGTAGCGAGAAGAGTTGCATGTAAATCAAGTTACATGACGAATTGTTAAGATATACTTGTTGATTAAAATTTACCTGGGACGCCGTCGGATAGGAATAACCAAATTGCGCGTATGCCGACATATCGACGGTCACGTTTACTCGAGCACAACTTGGCACCTGTCACTGACTTGCCACTGAGCGGCACTATCACTGTCACTGTCAGCGCAACAACCGTCTCTCGTGACTACGAGTGCGCGTGTTTGTCCGTCGCCGTCCCGGGCATCTCGGCGCACCGTCAAGGCCTCATCTCCTTCGGGCCCAAAATCCACGATAATTCCACTTTAACTTCCAATTGTTGCGGTTTAAAAGTTTCGCGCGCGACTCAGTGGCTCCGCGCCGCATAGGATTTCGCGTTGCTTTTTATATTCAATTGCAACGACAACAACAAATCAAACAGTGATGAATTTCTTCTTGAATCTTGTAAAAAGAACTAAAGCAAAACAAACTATTTTTTTTTCTCTCTTTTTGGCGCCGGTTTGGGACCGAAACGTTTGTAGCGACGGCGCTAAGGTACAAGAGTCCTTCGGTCCCCTGCTCACACAGGGCACTCCAGTCTGCGACTGACTTCGGTCTACTCACACTACTTCATTCAACCTTTCCCCTCGACGAGAAAGCCGCTCCAGGTCCCCCTCTGGCGGCAAAACTCGGGAACCGGATATCCCCACCCAAGCGCCCGAGCTTGTCTACGAGTCGGCTGGCCAATCGTCGGCGCCAATCGATCCAACGTGCGGCGCCACCTTCGCACAATTCTGGCGCCACGATTGGCGCAGAAGCTCGTTAATGGGCGTGACAAGTGATTGTCGCGCCTACCGACCGGGACCTGTTGTGTCTGTGTTTGTCCCTCTCGTTGGCAAAGTGCGCTGAAGCGATCCCCAACCGACAAGGATACGTGCGATCGACCCCCTTCCTCCCCCCCTCCTCCCCCGCCACCACCCCGATGGCCCCCTTCGAGCGTCGTCTCTCTTTGCTTTGCAATACGAGTCTCGACAAACAGCCACGGGAACAAGGAGAAACGAGTATGTTTACGCGAGTCGACTCTTGTCAACTCGACGGCGAGGACTTAAATAAATCTGCCGTTTTGCCCCGCCGCCGAACCACCCTTCTGCCACGAATACGACCAATTCGGATAAGTTCTTTTCGCGAAGTACGTATTCGGTGTCCTACTTGTTGAATGACTTTTCACGCCGCCACGTTAATGGTAGTTTATAGGAAAGAGAGCCACAGACAGAGCTGCAATGATATACATGAGAGACTTCTTTTTATACTGCAAGAGAGACTTTCTTCGGATACTGAAATTACATCAATGAAATGTTTACAGTTTACTTCGGGGAATTAATGATAATTGTATGCAGGAAGAAAAAGGAAATAAGGAGGATTAAGCATATATAATATTCGGGTTGATTATTATAATGGAGAACATTGGTAGAGTTAGAAGAGTCTTCTAGTTTTTTTTGTAAGGTGAATGGTTTTATTATTATTTTTTGCGAGACTTTTTTTACAAGTTAGTGTTAGTGATCCGTTTATTTTTCAAACAAAAATTGTGCTTTGACACTAAGTAAAGTGTAATCTTTTTTTCTCTACATAAACGCATCTGAATTACGAAAAACGTAGTTTGGAAAAGTTAGAAACATGTTCAAATTTTACTTTAATTTGAAATAAAATTATTTTGCAAATAAATTTGGAAATTTAAATGAATTGTTTTATTTTACAATGATGTGATTTTAATTTTCAAAATAATGCAATAAGTATACGTAAAAAAGAGTTATATATATTTCATAGAATTATAGGAAAAAGTACTATACACCTTATCGAGTCACAAATTCAGAAAATATACAACTAAAGTACACCCAGAGAAAAGATTCATGAAAATTTACTATGTTTTATAGTAGTTTGAGAATTTTTGCAAAAGAGTACAAATTTTGCTAATATGTTTAAGAGTAAATTTCAATATAAACGTAGTAAATTTCAACGAAAACATAGTAAAATTCAACGAATACATAGTAAAATTTATATTCTTTTGCAAAAATTCCCAAACTACTATAAAACATACTAAATTTTCATGACACTTTTCTCTTAGTATATACAACTTTTGCCTATAACTTTTATAAATTTATTTTTCAGATATATGGATGTTCTACTCTAAATAAATAATATAAAAAAAACTTATAAAAAACTTTTAACTTCACTTAAAACACTTAAGAACAATCGAAACAAAATTAAATATACTGAAAAATCCAAAACCCGTGTTTTTGAGTAAATAAAAAAAATCAAAAATTGTATTCGCAGTACTACCAACTTGAGAACTTGAACCACTCGCACACTTCGCTGGTTCAATATTATGGACAAAACTTACTGACAACGACCGTCGGTAACTGATTGTTGAGAATCTTTCGAACTTTCTTGGACGAAGGATTTAAAAAAAAGAAAAACAAAAGGAACATCATTTTTCAGTGAGAAAATCAATTCTTTTACTTAGAGATTATATGTAACGCATACAAAACTACCTAATCATAATGAGATAATTTGTAAATGGTTAACCAAATGATGTGTTATGAGTGATAACTTTTTTTTTAGTTTATCCTAGGAATTTACATAACCAAACTGAGTCATTCTTTTCCGATCTCCGATTTTTGGGTTAAGTACAAATACTTATCACTAATAATACTTTATCACTAAAGTAGACTTAAGTTATTGTAAAACCAAAAAATATGTTATCCTTAATAGCATAAAACCAAAAGCAAACAAGACAGATTTTGAGAAATTTTCCTTTTCAGAAATGTATTTATTTTTTATCAAACAAAACGGATTCAAGTTTCTGATGACACTATCAGAAATTTTAAGCAGCTTTTTCATTGAATCATATGCAATAGCTTTATTAAATAATTTTGAAGTTTGAAGAGATAATTTAAAAATTACTGAATAATAGAATGACTAGAAATAAAAATCCTTAATAACTTAAATTTAAATAAAATGTTTTTCATCATGAATTTTCAAAATCATGAATTTCCAAAGTATTCGTACACTGACAAAAGTAAGCCTATAAAAATTATCATCTTTCTGACAAAATAGGGATATACTTTTAAAAAACCAAAAAATTATCATCTTTTCTGATAAATATATTCGTTTTTATGCAAATAATTAAATAAAAGATGATCAGTTTTTGGTTTTTTTACAAGTATATCCCTATTTTGTCAGAAAGATGATAATTTTTATACATTTACTTTTGTTAGTGTACGTATATAATAGTGAAATGTTTTCATATTGACTCACTACTTTCATGAAATTAAATCAGAAAATATTTTGTCAATAAATAAAAATCTAATATTATATAAATTGCAACAAAATTAAAACACAAAATGCAATAACTCTGATTGATTTTCAAGTTTCTTCGCATTTTACATTTTTTACATGTAAAGTTTCAAATGTCTAAATTTTCATAAAAAATATTTGAAATCTTTAAAATATAAATTGAAATCATAATTAACAATTATTGATTAATTATGAAATAAATGTGTATTATAAAATCGTACAGTTCAAGAGAATGTACTGATTGTTTCAAACTTTCTTTAGCTACATTTGAATGTTATCCTTCTATTTATTTCCTGTCATACTACTAAATTTTTCCGACACATATCTACGTCTAAATATCACGATTTAATTAAATCATTTTCAATTGTCAGCCTTTATTCACCTATTAAGTTAAGGCTATTTATTTTATCGCATTATTTCAGTATTTATATTTAATATTTCGTCATATTAAATATATACATTCACTCAAATGATAATATTATATAAATATTTAATAAGTTAATAATTTAAAAATAATCTGCGATATAATTTTATTAAGAATTACATACTTCATTTGAAGTATACAATAAATAAAAAAAAACTTTATTTTACTATTTTAAAAACACTAAAATAAATTTATTAACAAATGAAATTATTTTGCAATGCATAAATTTGTCACATATTTTTTTGTAAATCTTTTGTATCTAATAAATAAAAATACGGAAAAGATGCTGTAATAACATAATCCGTTTTAAACATGTGTCTTCGATAAGTGCATTATTCAAATGATTCATCTTATTATCCTCTATAATTTTTAAATATACAATCAAATCTATGTTACACAATGTCGTAAAAAGTTGCAAGAGAAAAATGTAATGTAACAATTACAATTTTTTGCTATCAATATTTAATTGAATATTTTATTTAATAATATCAATCTAATGAGAGAACGATTTTGTAATAAAATGGAATTTTAACGTCGAACCAATAAAAATATATTATCGTAAGATCTTATTTGCAAAAGCGCATAAGTGCGTGGAGCCATAACAATTTATAACATTGTCCCAATGTAACAATAACAAAGATATGTAAAAAGTCAAAACCAATTTGAATGGAACGAGACATTGTCAAAGTGTGATACATTTGGTTCTACAATTGATCAATTTAACGACACGTATGACATTGTCGTGACGTTTTAGTGTGACAGTATGGAGTACATACACGCAACAGTCGGACGTGAGTATTGATTTGCGAGACAGGCGGTTACGCTCGTTGCTGGATTATTATCGTTTTGCATCGTAAAGTCACAGTGCAAGCTCAATGAACAAAACGAAAGCATGAACACTGTATATAATAATGTTGTAACGTAGTTCGCTGTTATTATAATGTAAAGAAATACACTGTTTTACGTTGTTAACATTAATAAGATGGTATGATAATAAACAAAGTAATTATAACTTAAAAATCTGAAGAAGAGTTCAAAGGAAAATAATTTTGGATATTTGATTGCACCAATTTGATTGCAAGATAAGGTTTTGGAACACCCTTAAAAGTGTTAAAGAAGAATTAATGAAACCGCAGTATAGAAAACATCAAATAGAATATAAAAATAGAAAACGAAAGATATTTTAAGTGGAACATAAGTAGAGACAATCATAGAAAGGAGGGAAAACACGAAACCACATGGACTATGAAGTATGGTCCCCAAAATAAATATCAAAAAGATGGAACAGGAAGGAATATATATCGTTAACTAAAATTGTTGGTAATTATAAATGTAGTAATAGTAATGGAGATATGTGGTCATAAATGCAGTTGAATGATAATCATCATTTTTATTGATTTATCACATTTATGTCACTGAAACGTAATTTATAAAGGTTCATTAGTGATGCAAAAGAATCGAAATAAAAGTGTGTATGCCTAACACGTGTCAAAGATTGATTAAATCAATTAACAAGGTACGGTTTATCAATGAAATTCGCTTGGCAATTTTTCGCGACGTTCGAAAGCCAAGAGTGAAACCTTTCTAATCTCAGCACGGAATGCGATTCGAACAGACGTACGCTGTGGCGTAGGCGTGACTAGCTCTAAAGATATGGACACTTAATAAAATCTATCGACTTATTTTTATATTGTTCGCAACTTTTTGTGCAGTTGATTTGAAGAAAGACTAAATCAGCGGAGTTTTATAAATACAATAAACTTATATCTTCATTATAAAAGACTTGATTTATAATCAAGAATATTTATGGTAAGAATATTTAATTAAAATTAAATTTTTTAAAATGTCAAACTTTATGATTATACAAAAATAATTGTATTTTTCAAAATGTGATAAAAGGAAACGTTTTATCATTTATATATGTGTTTTATTTTTTATCATTTATATATGTATACATATATCATATATGTTACAATTATTGTACTATAAAATTCACTTCGAATAACTAAAATTATGAATCAGTTTAATTACCCAATTTTATCTGAAGTATAAATAATGTAAATATCAAAACTACAAATTCAATATATTTTATTTATTTATTAAATATACATGTAGCATAATAATATTTATATTAAAATTATTAAATATATTATTGAATGAATATTATTGCATTTTCCATCAACATTTAATACAATGTTATTTCTTAAACTATATACACCAATTAATATACAATCTTAACATTGTCCACAATTACAAGTTGTAATTACATCATTTATATTTATTTTAATAACTGGATAACAAGCGTAATTTAAGAGTAATTGCATTAACCATAATGTAAATAAAATACTGTTATGTCAAGCATCCAGTATACTATTCAGAAATAATTTATCCAGCAATTATTTTGCTCGTATATAAAAAGTAATAGTCATATACAATATATAGATGTATACGTTTATTAGAAATATTTATAAACAAGATTAATTAGTATAAATATTGAATTCCGTTCTACTATGTTGAATGACTTGTAACACGCATTTTATTGGTACTTCTGTACATTACAATTATTCAATTAAAGTATGAAAAAAGCGTCTTACGTTTTCAGGAATGTTCAAGGGAATGTTAAACTAAACGCTAAAATTATAACATACCGCAAAACACTGTTTTCAATGTAACAGTATTAAATCGTACTAGTTGTTAATTTAATAACTGTACAGGTTATTAATTTGTTGAAGTTAAATTGATAATATTTATGCTGTTATATATTCTAAGGTACATAACGCGCTCGTTCTGTCACATATATTATTATAACTTTGAACAACATAGCAATTTGACGAAACAAGTACCTTACTACTTACCCACTTAATCATGCCTTTTCTTTCATAATGATATGCAAATTATATTTCTACTTTCGATTTCAGACAGTTTAACTTGCATGCGCTATTCTACCTGTAATTTTTATAAATTCAAGTGATTGCAGAATATCGTTTACTTTTTGTTCAACATTGTATTACAAAATGCTAACATTTGATAACATCTTGGCTAAACAAAAATAAATGATATTTTCAAAATGATTTTATTCAGAGTTTGTAGTGAATAAAAAGAAACAAATTGCAATAGAAATTATGTAAATGAAAAAGATCGTCTAGCTGAATCGACGCATTCTTATTGCGGGATGGCGCTCGAAGACACTGAGAAATACGCCGGAGCCCTTTTACGACGGGCATTGTGAAATCGTATCTTTCCTCCCGACTTTCCTTTTTCTCTCTCAGTCTTCCAAATTATTCTCTTCTTTATTTTATTCGCCTCATTCGAACGTCGATGCTGGAACGTTAATTATAATTAAGACACGAACTAATCTTGGAGCAGTAAAATGGTGTGATACCTCGGATATGACAAAAGGTCGTATGAGAACTTGCACAAAATTGCTTAGCTTTTAAGTACGTTAGATCAATCTTTTTCTCTCACTCACAACATTTTTGATATGTATTTCTTAATTCAGTGGATCAAATATCATTTGCTATGTTATTTTGAACGAAATGTCGATTATCAGTCTTAAATGTATTTCATAAATGTATTTGTATATATGCAAAAATATATCTGAATATATCTGTAGATATACTTTCGGTTATATATAAATTAAATTATATATTTAATATTTATGTAACACATATATTTAAAACATATTTATACTCTGATGCGAATTTTATATTAAGGAATAGTATGAATATGATGAACTTTTTACTATATTTCAAATGAAAAGCATATTTTTTGTTAAAAACACGTTTAAAATAAATATTGGTAAACATGCATTTATTTAATTATTTTTTACTAATCGACACAAAAAAATGCTATGTTTTACATTATTTTTTAAAGTAATATACATAGTAATTTTTATGTATACGAAAATATGGTATTAATCCACATTAAAAATGACTATGTATTACATGATATCTCACCAAATGTTTTACGTAATCGAAGGCAGATTTATGAAATGAACAAAATTTTCTCGCAAGCACACTTTATAACAGTGATTAGGATATAAAGATCATCTTGAACGATATTCATATATATAATGTTGCGTTCTATCTGTCCTTGTCGTTTATTAATATAAATATTAGGTTATGGAATATAGAAAAATTAGGTATTAGGCAGTATACCTAATTTAAATAAATGAAGTAATAAATAGAAGATAAAAGAATTTAAATTTTTAATATACTAAATTAAAGATTAAAATTTAATTTTACAAATCATGACTTATTACTTCATAATAAAAATATAATTTTTACACAAAAACATATAAAATTTAGTGTTTAGAAAAATGTAATTTTTCGTCTTTTTTAATTATATTATTCTTTTACTTCGAAACATAGTAATATTTTGACTGATTTTGATTAAAATTTAAACAGTTTTTAGCCTCAGTGTAAGTATATAACTAAAAATATATTTACATATAAACAAAAATATTTGAAATATATTTTTAAATATATATTTTACAAAAAGTTATATATTTTAATATACATTTTGATATATACTTTTTCCCTAAGAGAATTAAACTTGTTAGATAGAAGCTCGTTTACAAACAAAAAACCAAACCGTCATCCTTTGGAAATGATTTGATATCATTGAACGTGATGCAACTCGTAATTCCGTATATCTAAGTGATATTGTGTCACAAACATTTTTTTGCTATTATTAAAAGTACTTTAAATGCAACATAGATCCGGCGCTGCAAAATATCAAGTCATCATCGAGCTCATTTACCGACTTCTTGCACGCCGCATTCGCAGCTGATAAATTCAATTACAAACTCATTCAGGGATAACACATCGTTTCGTCCACCGACGGTTTTGTTTTTGTTTTTTTTTTTTTTTTTTTTTTTTTTTTTTTTTTTTTTCTTTTTCGTGCGGTGCGGTATGTCGCCAAGCCGCGTGTTTGCGTAAAAAAGTCGGCCCCCTCAATTCTATGCGTGTCTCCGCCCCTCTCCCGCGTAACCCCCATATTCCCGCATCTCATGGAACGTGAAACGAGCTACGAAATGTCAACCGTAAACCTCGCAAGGCAACACTAATTAACCCGACCGAAATAAACTGCCACACTGAGTTCTGCATTCTGTCTTCCTCTCTCTCTCCTTTTTTTTATTGTTAGTATCTCTCTCTCTCTCTTTTTTATACTTATTTTTATTAATTTTCGCATCTTCTTTTTCTCATGTCTCATTTACCTATCGGTTTTACGATTTTGTCGGCTCAAAAACGACGTATTTTCGATAAGATTCCCCTTCCAAGTTTCAAGCTTCGAGAAAGAAGATTAAATCAAAATCGAATTCAATGCAAAAAGACGAGGTTGCGTGACAAAAAGATTTATGCTCGCTATTAAATTATGGACAAAAGGGACATTAGTGTATGACTGAAGTATATAAAAATTTAATGCTGTTAATAAAAACATTTTTCTTTTTTGCTTTTAATAAAAAAAAATGATGTAAAAGTAAAATTTGTTCATTAGAAAAACATGACAATTTGTTTATTTATAAAAATATATTTGTTTAACAAATTTAATTTAAGAAATTAATTTAAATTATCCAAAAGTGAATTTGTTTTCATGTGTATTCCGATTGAATAATTTCAACTAAAATTTGCGAACGATTCTCTCTGGTTAATCTTTTTTTTTTTTCAATTGAGTACAAAACAGCTAAACTAACAATGTCTGTTGAAAGTAACTAATTGAATGCATTCATTTGTTTTTCCATTCGAACAATACGAATTGGAAATAGTGGCACGGTAGATTGTCGAGAACAATTGTCGACAGATGCATTAAATGAGCCAAAATACCACTTCGCTGGCTAATTGATCATTGGTTTTATAAAAGGAACCGCGCGCCCTTTCAAGCGTATGCGTACGCATCGCAGTTTTCAACCCTACACTTTATTGCACGGTGCTCATTTGAAGCCCCGTTGCAGAACGACGCTTCTCTGCACGCTATATCGTTCGTAATGTCGAATACTCGGCGCAAAATGAGCGGCTGTCAACCAGTATTCAAAAGGAAGAACGGTGTAAATTAAGGGAGAGAAACGAGTAAAAAACTCGAAAATGCAATTATCATGCACGCGAATTAAAGTCCTTATTCACGTATAACTGATAGTTTGACTTTATTAAAAACACGCCGTTGTATCAATTAGTTATTGAGGCGTTTGGACAGTTAATTAACTTTTGATTAAATGTTTAATCGTGTGACTCGTGTAATTACAATCGCTGCAGATTGAGTCGTAGTAAAAAATCCAATCTGCTTTATATGATAGTTGATACTCCATTTTTTTAGTCCAATATCAATTTCACTTTGCCATTTATATCATAACAATTTATTCTCTTCGTATTTTGAAATCAATCATTTTTAAGCTGTGTTCATTAAATTGGGGATTTACATTATAAATATCCACGTAATCAAATCAGATTTGGTACATGTTAACATAGTAAAATTGATACAAAAAAAAGATTATTTACTGGAATTGTAGGAAAAAGTTATGCCATATAGGAAACAAGACGTATTGGGTCATATATTGAAAATCCCTATATCGACCCATATGCAAAAAAAACATATATAAAAATGTATAGAAAAATATACTGACGGAATGTATTCAAAAATATATATACATATTAAATATATTAAATATATAACTTTTTGCTGCTTTAAATATAGGTAAAAATATATGTAAAAATATATGTATAAACATATGCTAATATATATACATAAGCATATGCAAAAATTTATATCATATAAATATAGCAAACAATATTTTTTATTATTTATTATTTTTTATTTTTATTATAGTTTTTATATTTATAACACATAAATATGTTTAATTTTAATTTGTATATTTTACACATCTATGTAAAAACAGATGTTCTCCTATATGTGGACATATAAATGCAAAAATAAATTTCTAATTATATTTACAGATATATTTATATGAAATATATATGCAAATATATGCAAACTATACGTGAAAATATATGACATATACTCGAATATACTTTTGCATATATATTGAAATATATTTTGATAATATAATATTATTTTTATACCGATATTTAAGATATATTAATATAATATTATATTATTATACCTACATTTAAGAAAAAGGTATAGTTTATAAATTAAAATTTACTCTAAATATTATAAAAATATTTTGAAATTTATATTATGTTGGTATAAAACTTGTTCATAAAGCTGTTGTTTTGTGTACTTGAAATGAAAAAGAAATTTAAGTATGTTTTTCATAGACTTCCAAATTTGTCATATTATATTTAAATGTGTCCAAAATACAGGTAATCTAAGCTAATTCTCAATATTACAGGTAATCCTTCTCCAAACAAATCGTTCATGAGATCATCATAGAAGCCAATAGTACGTCATTCTGTAAGTGTTGAAAATCATTTATTATTTAATCACTAGAATAAGTGTTTATATGGAAGAAGAGGCTGGTATTCTTGAGCATATTCAATCCAAAGTATCCCTAAGTAAACACAAAAGCAAGCAGCATCCCAAAATACAAAGTCAAGTGATGCTCTGCGCTTGAAACCAATGTCATAAACATTTTCCAAATATCATAACTGGAAATATAATTCCCGTAAATGCCTCCTTAAAATACCAAGACTCGCTTTTTCTTTTAATATTTTTTAAATTGTCTTCAATGACAAAGTTAAAAAAAATATTTTTTTCATATTTTAATATATTAAGAATGGATTTTCGCATATATTTTGCAAAAATATTTTTTTATATTTTAATATATTTTCGCATATATTTTGCAAATATATTTTTACTTATATCTTTACAAATATAAAAAAAAATAAAAACATATAAATTACCTTTTTTAAAAAAATAATTTTGAAAAAACTGAATTTTAAAAACATACTACTTAAACTTTAAAAAACAGTTTAAAAATACATCTTCCATCAAAATAAGATGTCAAATGTCTTTTTGTCATGGAAAGATACAAATATTTATTGAGTCAACTACAATATCTTCTTTGGAGAAACTAAACTTTTTTCTTCGCGCGTCAAAAATTGCCATAAACACTCGATCGTTGGACTAAGAAGGTACGATTGCGTCGATGAGCATCGCAAATACTCACATGCGACGTTATATCGAGTATTACATTTGAAGTTGCTGTTATCTGCAATCAGGTGCAAAGTCTCTCGCATGTGCGAATAAATGCACGAGCACAAGTGCGCACAGTTCAACGTTACGTGTCCTTAGATATTGAATCGGTAATTATAACAAGACTGACGTCGTTACAAAGCTTCTTAGAATGAAAGCTTCCGTGCTTTTTGCACCATCTTCTTAGTAATTAATGATTTATCTTTCGTAATTTATGATAGCAAATTTAATAGACATAATTGTATTTTCTCTCTCAACTCAATGTGAGATATATTTCTTTATTTTTTTAAGGGGAACATTCAACTCAAATTGCTAAAATCGTTAATTAATTTTTTGCCGATTTTAATAATTTTTTTAAATTTATGTGATATTATTATTATTTTTAAACTTCATTCAAAATTCATTTTTCATACAAAACTTTTGTTAAATTTTATTTAATTAATAATTAAATTTATTGTTAAATAAAACTTAAAATAGAACTATTTTTAATTAGATTTTAAATATTTTAATTTTACTACACGAAAAAAAAGTAGATTAATTTAATACAATTTGTTTGTTTATTTGTTTTTTTTTTTTTTTTTTTTTTTTTTA
>JABFPJ010002405.1:0-19722 GCA_022817425.1 Gryon sp. ZL-2020
ATTTTTTTTTTTTTTTTTTTTTTTTTTTTTTTTTTAGTAGAAACATTAAATTTAGTCTTTACAGAATTTTGTCTTTAAATTGTAAATCAATTTGCGTTGTTTAATTGAAAAAAATGATGAAATAAAATACGTTGACATTTGATTGGAATTATATAACAAAACAAGGTGTCGCAAAGACGTGAGTTTTCCGGTCTCGTGTTTCTGCGAACAATACATTCTGATACGAGTTAATGGACATTTCATTCGAAAGTACATAAAGAGTGTTAAATGGTCAAACGTGCAAAGATAAATATATATGGATTGCGATGTCGACAGAGACGACAATATAAACAAACAGAGACAAGCCAAAAGACAAAAGACCAGGTAAAAGACCTGAATTGCAAAGCTATGACACTTTCAATATTTTATCTTTTATTCTTCTTTTTTTTATCATTTTTTTAAATTAATTTTTTAGGTTTTTCTAACTTGAATTATTTTTTATATTTTTACAAGAAAAAGAAACTAAAATAAAGTTTAACCGGAATATTTTTATTTTACATATTTAATATTATAATTTATATTTAATTAAAATTAATTAAAACATATATCAAAACATACAATTTAAAGTAAAAATAATTATTTACAAAAATTAAAAAAAAAATAATTTGATTCAATAAAAATGTATCCGATAATTACAAAAAAGATATTAATCTTTCAAGATGTTGAGCAACAGCAAGATTTAGCTGTTATAAATGAAGTATTTGCTTTTGCATAGAACAATGACTTTAAGTCAATTTTAGCCTCGATTAAATATCTTGACAAAATGATAATCAAAATACACAAATGAATTCAAAAAGTTACAATAAAATGAACATCTTTTGAAAGGAATGTCTATAATTTATGATTTAGAATGAATAAACGAATTTAAATATAAAAAAGTGCTTTTTTATTTTTACTTGATTCCATGTTTGGTAAAAAACGGTGAATCATAATAATTAAAATATGACAAATTGTGTACAAAAAGTTCGTGCGCAAAAGTGCAAACTTACAAATGTTAACACAAACAATGTTGTTGATTAAATTAAAATGCGAAAAAGACATGATTTTCAAATCCACAAACTAGGACAAAAAAATCAAAATAATCCAATCAAGTTTTATTGCAAAAACAAGATTTCTGATAAAAAAATCTTATCTGAATAATTTGCTTTTATAATTTTGTTATGTTTATATAAATAATAATTACAAAAAATAGGACGAAGTTATTGAATTAAACGTTTGATTACTTTCGACAAATCATTGTCATTATCACAAAAGTGTTTGTTATATAAAATGAAAATGTTATCAGTGCTTTTGAAGTAAAAATGAACATAAAAGTTCCATTTTATCTTAATGCATTAAAAGCAACGACACAAAATTAATTTTCAAAATTAAATAGCATTTTATTTGCTTCTTTTTATTACAGCAATTTAAAAATGTAAATTATAAAAAAAATAATTAAATAGAATCAAAATGAAAAATATTAAAAAAATGTTTGCAATTTTTGAAAATCAGTTTCTTTCCATATATTGAAATAAAAGATAATTAATGTATAAATTAATTTTGACCAGATGTAAACAAAATGTTTGGAATTGCTTTTTGTTGAGTATAGAAAGATTGAGTTGTAATGAAAAGTGATTAAGTTAGTCTAAAAATTGACAATCGTTGAGTTTTATGACGCAGGATTCACGCATCCCGACGACTGTCAAGCGTCTGCCAAAATTGCCCAACTTTGACACGACCATAAAAGTGTCATAACCCTACCCCAACAGCGTGACGTAAGCAACAATTTAAAAATAACCAAAATCCCTACATCAAACCAAATCCAACAAGGAAATATTTTTCCAAAAAAAAACTTGTTTTCCAAATTATTTTTTACAACAAAGAATTTTAAAACAAAAGCAACCACAACAATTAAACTTGTCAATCTTATAACAAAAACAGTTGACTTTTTGGACTCCAAATTCTGACAGATTTTCAAAATAAACAAAAAATAATAATAAATAATCATTTTAACAATAACAAATTTGTCAATTTTATAACAAAAAAGGTCAGGAATACATTTATTAGTTATAATTGGACTTTGTTGTAAATTTTACAATTGGTTTTTCAAACCATAATTTAAGCAAATTCAAAATTGTCATTTTACAACAAAAATGGTTTCAAACTAACAAAACCCAGGATTCCAAATTTTGACAGTTGTTCCCCCCCCCTTTTCCTTTGTCTCTTTTTTTCACATCTGCTTTTGGTTTTGATTTGATCGAATAAACAGAATTTCGCGCGAAAGAAACTTACAATCGTTGCGCGTCGTCTCCTCGCTATTTATATCGCTGATAGTGCCGTGAACAGCGCGTTCTTCCATTTTGGCCGAGCGTTACAACATCGGTGCTGGCCGTACCAGGGATCGATCTCACTCGCGCACATAATCCGCGTTCATCATCTCCGCGGCTTTTCGTTTTTTTTTTTCGCTCCTTTTCCGCGACTAACAAACCGCGCGGGATTTGGCAATTTTGCGCAAAGCCAAACCGACGTTCGTTCAAACAAGCACCACCAACTCTCACACACATGCACACACACACACGTCTTTGTACAGACGAGATCGTTTGCTTTCCTCGTCTCGCGACAAACTCCGCGGCTTCTCACTAAACTCGCTGCCCCTTCCAACGCTTTTTCATTCAAACGCCAACTTCACGACGCTTCGGATTCCGTTATGCTTGAATTTATGGCTCCTTTCTTAGACTTGGAAATCTAACTTTTTCGTTTTTTCCCTTTTTTTATGATTTAATTTTTGTTTTGTTAGTTTTGTTGTTTTGTATGTTGATTTTGGATTAGTTATTTTTTTAAATATATAAACGAGTTCGGCTTCTATTGTTTGGACACGAACGCGATCACGTGAACTCGCGAAAACGACCGAACGGCAGGATTTAAATTCGAACGCAATGGTCAATGTGGTTTATTGCGGCGTTGAAGATTCAGTTGTTTAGCTTACATCGAAACCAATAACGATTAATCAATGGAAAACATTATTTTTATAATTGTTTTAATTAATTATTCAACTGATTTTGCAATATTTAAGAACAAATGTTACTTTTAATTGATAAATCGAATATCAAAGATTGTTTGTATGTAATATAATATTTAGCAAAACAATAAGGAGATTGGAGCATGAACTTATTGAATTTTATTTTGTAAAAATTTGGTAAAAAATATATATATTGTTCCGCAAGATGAAATAAAACACTGTGCAACATTCCAAGAAGATTATCTTATTGGTTTTTGAAAAAAAAAGAAAAAAAATGGTTAATCAGAACAAAATACATTGAGTCTTATGAGAATATGCCAATTTTGATGATTTAAAATATGATTTCACGTTCGGCATCGTTTGAAATTTTAATAAGAAATTTCTAAGAAATTTTCTCATAGGATTTAACATAACTGAGTGTTATTGAAAGCAATGCAGTGAGAATTCGAACAAAAAAGCAATTTTGTATTTGTGATTAAAAACAAATTTGGGATTAATTAAAACGTCGAATTTTGTTTTAATTAATCCCAAATAGCAAATAAATATTTAATATAACATTTTGAGAAGAACGTATTTGTCGTATTAATTAGATAATGTTCGTCAAAAATCAATTATCGTGTTTTATGGTTTGTGCTTATGTAAAGAATGATTGATTCATTTATGCTAATTCAATTTCAACTTATTGTTCTAACTGTCGGTTTCAGGTAATTTGCTCCGCATCCGATGTGCATTGATGCTCCTCACAAAACATCTGACTTTTAAACGCATCATCTTCAATGGATCATTCAATTATAAATGTCAACGAATATTTTTGAACATTTAAAGCAAATCTTTCCGTTTTTAACACAAATTACAAAAAATGTTTTTCATTTAATTAATATTTTGTTTAATAAACATTTTTAATTTTCTTTTAATAGAAATAAAAGTAATATTTCTAATGAAAAATAATGGAATTAAAAGAACTAAAGTTTATACAAAATTTGTCAAAATAATATTAATTTTATTATTATTATTTTTTAATTGTTGGTTTTATTAGTTGTATCGAAAAGCTGCAACTTTGAAACTCGAATTGGAAATGCGAACACGAATTCATCCTAAACAAACTTTCTCTGGTCTCGTGCAGGTCGGGTTTTTGTCACAAACAATGCGGCGTACAATATGGTCCAGTCTGTCATACACATTTGTGTGACTGTTCGTGTCTTTCAGGCTTTTTTCACTGTAAATAATTACCTGAAAAAGGTGAAAAATAATTATGTCCGAAAAATCTGTTTTATAACTGCAGTTTGATAAGACGACGAATATTAAAATAATACGATATTTTGGAACTTAAAACACTGCAAAATGAATTTGCATTATTAAAATAAGTGTAATTTTTAAATTTGTTAAATTAATTTCAACATTAAAATAAAATTTTATGAATCTGACGAAAATAGAAAAAAGAAGGCATTAGAAAAATATAGACTCTTCGAAGTTAAAATTAATATATATTTTCAATCAAAAACGCCAGCTGATACTTTATTTCGGGAAATCGCTGTGAATTGTTCAAAAAATGCTTGTCATTAAATGATCATATTTAAACCTTTCTAGAACAGTCATCGAAATTTTCGTTCGATCTTTTCGGAAAATTCAGTTTCTCAGATCATTGTTTGATCATTTAAGTAGAACAAACGTACATAAATTTTACTTCAAATTTTATTAATATTTGAGACAATGTAAAATTGTATTTATATAATATATTATATACAATTTAAAATTGTATATTTTTTCTAAAGTAGTCCAACGATTACTAAATTTGAAATAATTTTTTATTTAAATAAACTAAAGTATCAAATTAATACTTTAAGTTATTACATAAATATGAAACTTATTTTTTACAGGCGTAATTTAATGAGAGGCCGATTATAAAACTATAAACTTAAGAAAATTGTCAGACCGTCATTGTTGAAGCGTATTCAATGTCACAATTAAAAATTAAGTAGCATAGCAGATTAAGGGAATAATGCTACTCGTTAGTCATCACTATGACTTAAGAGTTATTCTGCCAATTACGATACTTGTTTCATTTATTGAAAACAAGAAAAAAAAATGTAACAATGTCACCTTCTTGTGATAAGATCCATGCAGGTAGATAGCCTTGTAATATATATATACATATATATTTTATAAATAAATAAAAATAAATTAACAAAAGATAATTACAAATTTAATGAAAAATACAAAAATGAATAAATTAAACTATTGAACAAAAATCATAACATTTTCATCGTTTTGAAATAACTCAATCACTTCATTCAATTACAAAATGTCCCCATCTTCGGTTTATCTTAATCTTTTATTTAAAGCACCCAATTAGCAAGTCTAATAGCTAATTGAATTTCTCCACACTTTTGATATTATTTAAATTCGTCGTTTGATTCAGCATTTTTTCGTTTACAAAAACCAGATAAAATTCCAATCCGTTAACTAAACGGAACACTTGTAATATTTTCAGGAAAAATTGTCGTCTTTTTAAAGATATTTTTTTTCTTATTTTTTCTAATCTTTGTTAAGATATAAATATATAATGTAACTTTGTCATAATTTAATGAATGAATGATAAGTAATTGTATTTTTACATTTAAATTGCAGTATTTATGAAAAAATTACAATGCCAGACGATTTAATTTATTACAAACAAGTATTAAATCACGAGTTGGGCAAATGAAAAACAATATTCGAATCAATATACATAACATATTGTAATTTATCATAATATTGTTAACATTCAATGTAAAATAAGGCAATTTCAATCAAAATGATTTATTTAACAATTACTTCCAGTCAGTCACTTTTAATTGATTTATTTAATGCGAAGAATATTAATCATAATATACATAAATTATTTTTTATAAAATTTGTGTAAAAAACACATTATTTTAACACTAAAATTCACGATAAAACTAAAATAATTTTTTAATTTTTTACAAAATAATTTTGAATTCATCAGACATCTTTCTTTATTTATTATTTAAAAAAATAAACAAAGCGATTGAAAACAGTCATACTTTTATCTTGAAAAGTGAGTCTTGCAAAAATTCGGTAATCGAAAACATATTGAACATGATTCATAGATACGGAATCTGTCACAAAAATTTTTTTTGTAAAAGGATACATGTTCTATGTTTAAACATAGAAGATGTATCCTTTTGTACAAATAATTTGAAGTATATCCTTTTACGTAAGTCAAAATTTTGATTTGATCTAGGTAATCTATTTAAATAGAGGTAATCTTAAAGTTACGGAGGTTGCACTTATGGAAATTATACTGTAGCGCCATATTTCCATAGTAGGGAAGTTTGTTTACACTAAAAATTGTACTTTTTTTACGAGATATGGCTATGGGATTTGGTTTTAAATATTATCCCTTATGTCGCTAAAAATTGTAAGCGAATTGCTTTTCTGGCAAAAGAGCCATGTAATCGTAATAGCGCTTCCAATATTACTAGGCAACGTGTTATGCTTGAATAGCTAAATTTTTGGTTCCGTTTATGTTTTCAATTACCGTGTAATATCTTGGGTTATCAAACTTATAAGCAATCTACATGAAATAATTGCATCTACTTTGTAATGATTAAAACTTATATTTATCTAATGTAACTGGATATTATCTAAATATCATAAATATAACAATAATTACTTTATTTTTGAATGAATTGTAACAATGAATGCTGTCGAACGAGCGAGTATCTTTTTCGACGATATCACATCCTTTATTATTTTGTTGAATTACAAGTGAACTTCACATTTTTTTTTTTTTTTTTTTTTTTTGAATAATTGTTAATGATTAAGAATGAACGGCCTGGAATCAAGTTCATACGCAAAGATGGTCACGCATTTACATCATCAGTCAGGCACCATTGGCTTGTTCTACAGGATATACAACTATTTATGCTTCAAAACTGCATCTTTTCTTACAAGTGCATATGTTTCTTGTGACTGAACACTAATTACACTATTCAACATTAAAGTTTTCTCAAACTCGGTCCCTTTTTTACAGTGCGTCGATCAATCGCAAAACGCTCAACAAAATTACAATCAAACATTTGGAATCTACAATATTGTTTCTTTCGCAAACTAAGCAACATCTTTGCTTACATTCATTTTTCATTTTTTTTTGTATTGTCTTTAGGCAATATTTGAATGTGCAAATTAAGTTGAAACCAAAATTGGTGAAACTAAGTTAGACCTTCGATTTTCGTTGAATGAATACAACTTTGGAGTTGAAGAAGCAACTTCTTGGCACACGAGTGACTGACTTTTACACAAAATTACGGACCATTCGGTTATTTGTTTAATGTAATGGTAGCAAAAATGAATGTGTCTATGCATTTGTGATCGATTATGTGACTACAAACTAAGTCGCAATTGTCCAACAGTATATAACATTCGGCGCAAGGTTCACACACAGAAACTCGGAAATCGGGTTTTAAACTCGGTACAACATCGATAAGCTACGGCGTTACGTAATGAGACGTTTTTACGATAAATTAACGCGACAACAAACGTAATTGGCCTTTTGTGTTATTATTTTCTTTATATACATATTCAAATGATTATCTTCAGCTATGTTAAAAAAAGTTACTGCTTTTGGCGATGAATTTTTATTATAATTGATGTTTGTGGAAATATCATAAGTTAAGAGTTAAGATGAAACATTTTAAGAGTCATTTTTTGTTACTTTGATTAAATTGGCTTATTTGATTGATGTTCACTTTGTTCCTAGTTTTGAAATTGAATGAAAACTATATATTATCAATTCCTCGATAGAATAAAATTATATTATTGTCTTTTCATGATTAAGTGGCAAAATATAGATTTCTTGTTCAATTTGCAAATTATCATATGGCGATTTCCATCATTTTTTGATATTTGACTAGAAATAGGAATTTTTTAATTATAAAATTAAAAGTTCAGAATTATTCAATACATACATCATATACATATATATGTTATTATATAGAAATTATCATTTTTAATATATTATTTTTTTGTTTTATGAAAAATAAAAATTATATATAATACTAGATTTTTATATTCAATTTAAACTAAAATTAAAACAAATTTTGTATCACATTTTTTAATTAATCTAATAAAAATGTCTAATATTTTTTATTCACAAAAAATGTGTGGAAATCCCGTTTTTAATACATTCATTTAAATAACAAAATACAAAAAGAAATAAAATTATTCTAATCTCCAACACGAAAAACGCCTCAGTTACAAGTAAGAAATTATGTTAAAAAAATAAATGTTAAATGCATTAACTCAGTAACAACAATTTTTACGTCGTTAATATGTTAATCAATAATTGAATGAATTCGCTAAAATGTATCGAAATGTAATATGTAAATTTTACATACACAAATCGTAATTCAAGTAACGATGAATATTCGCGTACAATATTAACGTTAAGTACGAATTTCATTCGTAAACAATTTAAAAAACATTTGAATTCAACTAATAAAGTCATTTTAATGAATAATACAAACGATACAATAATTTTATGATTTAAACATAATTTCATAATCATTTCATTCATAATATAAAAATTCTAACCGAATAATCAACCTAAGACAACGTTTGACTAAAATATATAAAACGAATAAAAAAAAAGTAATCAGCCGACTTAAAAATTTTTTCTCACAGAAAACGTGAATATGTTGTCACGTCAACGTAACATAACGCGAATAAATAACGCTTTTATATCGTTGTAAACCACAACATGAGTGTACTTTCAACTAAATACGTCTCCTTCGATAATAAATATAGAGATTCATCAGCTACACATTGTACACTTATTCGCTAAAGATACCAACAGTAATTTATTTTGCAAAATCAAAGCAAAATAAAAAAAAAAAAAAAAAAAAAAAAAAAAAAAAAAAAAAAAAAAAAACGTAATAAAACCAATGATAAATAGAGAGATTAACAGTTCGCTTGATTTTTCTCATTTATGACAAAATCCAGCGGTTATAAGTAAAGAAAATAAAAATACAAAAGTGAATCGTTGCTATAAGACACTGGAATAAATAATTATACTAAATATAGACCATACGCCACTTTCATTAATCTACCGTTGTTTTCTATTTTATAAATTGTTCTCTATAAAAGATTTAATACAAAATATTCGAATCAACGAAATGTCCTTGGATTTGGGCAAATCTTCCCTTCATTTTTGAAGATTGTTTCCTTATTTACTTTTTTCATTTTACTTGTTAAATCTGATAAAATGAAAATTAATGAAATAATTATTTAAGATCTCTTTTCAATTGCTTTTAAGGAAACAACCTGCTTTATTTTTCGGGCAGATTTGAATACCGAGGTCTTGTGCTTGTTATTGATTACAGTATTTCAGCTATATTACAAACAACCTAGATTTACTAGGATAAAGCGATTTCCGATCCGGAATATAAGACGATCACTTGCAGCGTTGATTTTTTTCTTCGTCATCGCTGTAATCGTCACTTACGTAATGATTCGTCTGCACCATTTCGTATCGCCCGGCTTTTTTGGGCGGTGGACTGTAAAACAAATTTCGCATTAATTGCATCAGTCCTTGTTTTAAATATTAATTAAACAAAAATGAAATTAAAGCAAACGCAAGCAAATTTTGGTAAAGAAAAATTTTGTTTCGAACAGATTTATGAGTAGAATTTTATTAGTATGTAAATGTTTGTCATAAAAATGTTTAAAACTATTTTTTGGAAGCGAAACATAAGTTGCTGAAGAATGACTGTTGAAAATACTAACACGAAGTTTTGATCTTTTGTGTTGGATGGTTTGTTCGAAGATTAAGTTAGAAGATAGTTGCAATGATGTCGGATGGGTTTAGTCAATTGACTCGAATGTGAAGAAGTACCTTGTTTGATCCTCGTCGTTGTTGCTGCTGCTGTTGCTTATGTTTGGACTGGGCTCCCTTTCAGGACTGCCAGGAGGTGAAAGTGCTTGCATCAGACGACCCTTACTTTCATTCCAAATCGTTGACTGCAAATACAAAATTTCAATTGCTTTTAATTAAATACATCATTGAATTCAATTTAACTAAAAATCTTACATTTCCATGATTTCTTAATAAAACTTTAAATATTGTAATATTTAATGATATAAATAAAAAAGATTCCTTTACTTTTTACAATGGCAAAATAGCTATTTGTTAAATGTCATCCTTTGCTTTAATTTCTTCTTTCTTCTTATGTGAATCTTCTTTTTATCCACAAAATCTTCATTAGAAAAGTCTTTAATTCTCAATTGAAGTATATTTAATAACAATCGAGTAATCACAAGTATAAATATTTATTTATCTTATATTTTAAAAGTTAATACAATAAATAGAATTCAGAACCATTGCCAATAAGAACTGGATTTTTCCTGGGACTTTGAATATAAATCATATAAATAATACATTAAAAAAACATAAATGCCAATTTCAAAAAGAGTTAATAAATAGTATAAAAAAAAATTCATACGGACCAGTCGACCGTCTCTACCAAATAACAAAAGAAATGCGTCGATAAAGTCTCGTGACTTTTCCTCCCACTTGCTCAGCATGTCGTTGCGTTTTTCGCCAAAGTTTTCCATTACGCGCTTTCCTTTGTCCTTTAAATCGTCAAATTTATTTTGTAGACGGAATTTCTTTTCCTGCACAAAAATTCGTTTTGATTGATTAATATATCGTTTCTATATATTTAATAAAAATGTGAAATTTGTTCGTTTTTTACGTACATTTAAGAAAGAAACGTTAAGTTCTTTCGCACTGTAGCCTCTGGCTAAATTTCTTCTAACATAAATATCATAATCTTTGACTATTCGCGCGACAATATCGGATGTAGAAACACCTTCGGTTCGCTGCGTGGCAACAAACATTCCTTTTTCTTTCAGTTTTGCATAAACATCTGAACCATCCTCTGACAAGAAAGGTATGTTGTCGTGAGCCACAAAGTCAATCTGAAACATTTCCAATCAATTAATATTTTGCCTCTTTTTTTATAAATTATATTCGTCATTAAGTAGAAAAAGTCAATTTCGCAATGCAAAATAAATTTACTTTTAATTCTCATTTTAATATAAATGAATAACAAACTATTTTTCTCAATGAAGCAAAAATAAAACCCTAACTTTTTATTTTCTACACTGAAACAACTGTTGGCATATTAACAGTAAGAGGCTTGTGTATTTAAAAGTAAAGTTTTTGTTGGTTAATGAAGACAAAAAGTTTATCTTTTAATCACTAAATTTTGTTCGTTTTATTCTAAAAAACCGTTTTAGGGATAATTACAAAAGAACTATAGAAGTATTCTTTAAATCTTAAGCAATGAGTAAACATTTGTTCGATCGTTAGTGAATGGGACTTAAGACATTTTTAGTCAAGACTTCATGGATTATCACTGAAGTTTTGACTAACGGCCATCCAATCCAGAACGAATTGAAGCACTCACGTGACGTCATGCACTAGCTTTGTTTATACTCTGAGTCACTGCTCGTTAGTCAAAACTTCAGTGATTATCCATGATGTTTTGACTAAATATTGCTTCATATTCTTTAACTTATTGTTACTTATAATTTTAAGAAACAAAAGTAATCATCAATACCTTAAATCTCATTCGACTTTTACTTATGATATGTAAAAGTATTTTTGTCTAATAATAACACAATTTTAAGTAAATATAAATAAAAACCATTGAGTATCTATTCATGAAATTTTTCTCTACAAAGTTTAAATAGATAAAACCTCAATTGCTTAATGCATTGCATGAAAAGACTTTTTAAAACAAATTTTGTTTAACGTTGCTTACAAAATGTATACCCCAAAATATCTTTTCACATAATACAGTAAAATTTGTTATAAAATGCATTCAAAACATTTCTGCAGATATTGAAAGAGCTTTTTGCAAATTCAATTTTATTTTTAAAGAATTACCCAGCAAACGAAAATCCAATTGAATCACTTTGACTAAAATTAATGTATGTATTTGCTGCTGTTACATCCTATTTATTACAATTCAAAAAAAGGTATTTAAATTGAGCTTTTGTCAATTAACAATTTCAGTATTAAACACCAAAATGTTTTTCATTTGCTGGATAAAAGAATATTTGAGCAATGTGGTTTTGTATATTCAAACATACTCTATTGACGTTTTATCTAAAGATGCTACAAGCCATTTAGTTTTTTCAATGAAATCATTGTTCAGGAACATTAGCCCATTTTTTTCACTAAACCAAAAAATGGGACTCTATCTTTTTATTCTCCATATCGATCGGAAATTCTCTCCACGTGAAGATGGTTTAAGCCAAATTTTTCTGTCTCATTTAGTTTTCTAGTTAAAGGTCAAAATGTGTCTCTGCTATATATCGTATTTTGCAGAAATGTACCTTATGTTTTTCAAGGAATTCATCATCAAGCACCCAAGGCGCATCTCGCACAACTTCATCAACATAACGACAATGCCTCACAGCTTCATATCGTTCAACATCGGTCATAACTGTTCTGCCTTTTTTGCTATGTGTTTGCGCATCGTTGCAAACTGAAATAACAAATTATTTATTCATTAATAAGTCATTCATCAGACACAACAACTTATAATTTCAGTTTAATATCTTTGAACTATTTTTAATGTTGAACTCAAATCGGAGAAATTTTAACTTATTGACGAATTAAATAACAAAAACATGGAATATTTACCACCAACGATGAGATAAACGTTCGGGAAAATGTTCTTCGCCTGCATTAATTGTCTGGCGTGACCCTGATGGAAGAGATCGTAAATTCCATCGGCGTAAACTCGGATTCGTCTTGGTGCTTTAATTAAAAAGATAAAACACAAACATTAGTACTATCATCTTTCTCATTAACATTACTCTTTTTTTTTTACTTTCAAACACAGAAATTCCAAAATACAAAGTGTAAATGATTCTTTCTCTGAATTAATTTAAGTTAAAAAAACTTAATCCTTTATTTCTCTATTTCAAAGAATCAACATTCATTTAACTTTAGATTTAACTTTAGATATAAAAATCAAACGCAATAAATCAAACCAACTTCTGATCAACTTTCCCATAAGTTTTGCAAGTTTAATCTAAAACTGCAACTCAAACGATAAGACAACGTTTTGCGCTGCACAAATAAGAACGATTGCATCTCAATAATTCGATAAGATGTGTTTCGCACTGTCAGTTCGTAGTTTCTCAAAACAAATCAAACCAGAAGAAACAAATCAATCATGAGAAAAAGCAATCGAAAGAATCACAAAGTCGGTTTGAGTTAGTTACTACCAACCGATTCCGTCATCTCACTTGTATCATCAAACATTCAAACGTTATATGGTTTTCCAATGGATTCATAATCGCCGAAGAATGCTACTAACTGATTCGTTGCTGCGCATTTAAGCTTATTCATTGAATTGCAAAAGGAACAAAAAGTTTTTTTTTCTTCTTCTTTTTTATATACCTTTTCCGCTCTTTGCAAGTTTTAACGATATCTTTGTATTGTAATCGCATTCTTCTCGTTCGGCTATCGCCTCGGGCTCATCACTGAACGGCGCCTCCTTGCAGATCGACTGAAAACAGATGATATATATAAATTATAATTAGGCCCGTAAAAATAGATGTTACGATGTCGCGCTGGGTATTGAGAATTGAGGTTTTTGGGCTTTTCCTACAATGCTCGGATATTATATTTAGGCGAATTTACTCTTTTTATTATAAACATTATTTAAACAAAAGTTGTATACAAAAATAATGACGTAATGGAAAATGAAACAAAAGTGAATTAATCAAACCAATAATTCCGATCAAATGAAACACTGTGTTTCATTTGAATATTGAATTCTTTCGTAATTGAATTATTTTATTATTTATTGTAACTGCGAATTCAAGTAGCAAAAACAGACGGTGGATATCAAACAAATGTCACGCGATGAACAGAAACCAATGTTTTATTTATGATCGCGATAAATTATCGATCGGCCAAATCAGATAGCAGTCTTTCCATTTCATATGCAATTCTAAACCAAGACAACGGAAAGTCACTTTTTTTTCAAACAATTCGAAAACAAGACAATTCGAAATTAGAGCTGCGAACCAAATTAAACCTAAGGCCGTCGTAAAATTAGCCTGATAAGAATCTCACAAGAATGAACTTTCGCACTGAAATTTTGCAGTTTCGAAGAAAAACACTTACAGCAAGTGGAATTCTTCTTGTGGATGAGACACTTGATGTCGCGGTGACCTTGATACTTTTTTCGTTATCCCGAGCCATTTTTAACTTAGAAAAAGAAATGACCAAATCAGAAAAGAAAAAAAATGAAAAATAAACATCAAAATTGGACGTGAAATGTTGGCGTTAAAATGTGCTTTTGGTAAAGTCGCGGTGCATCCTCGACGACGGTTTACGAACATCTAAATACTCAAACACAAACTTAAATAAACGGCACAGATAAATGGTGATATAGAGTTATTACAGAGTGTAAGCGAGTTGATACCCTTGACTTGCGTCATATCAAAACTGTTATCAATCGGTTGAATCAGTTGGCGCGGCGTACTTTCCACTTTGTGCTATGATACGAATTATGCGTCTCGCATGTCTTTCGCGAATGAGAAACTTGGAGCGCACGCGAATGTGCCACGTACTGGCTTCGATTTGACGTTTTTGATGCCGGGAGGCGACTATTGTGGTTAATGACCGCCGATTGCCAATTCGAGGTGGGGGCAACGACAGCTCAAAGACCAGCGAAGAACTGTTTCTGACGCTCTTCTTCTTCCTTTTTTTCATTTTTGTAATTTTATTTTTTTGGTATATATTTAAGATAGAGTGAGTTACTTCTTAAAAGTAACTAAGTTAATTTAAAAGTCAGTGACTTGCTTAACTTACAAGTTGAAATTATTTTATTTTTATTGTACTATTTTGATACAAATGAAAATGCGAAATTTAAATCACTGGCTGATGAGGAAAATCGAATTGACATTTATTTTATCTATTCCATTCAATTTTTGTCATATATTTGAGTTGTATGAGAAATAGAAAAAATAGTGCTCAATATCGATTTTACCCTTTTGGGCGCAACGGGATATACGTCATCTCACCTATACAAACAAGTCATTCATAAATATTCTTAAACATAAATACTACTTACATTTAAATTTTAAGATTATTTTATTAAATATTAACAAAATTATATAGTTTGTTAATATTTAATAATGAATAGTTTAAACCTGCGGTGGGTTGTTATTCCACTGGTTATGGTAGAAGTTTTACTTTTAACATCTGTGATATTGATGAAGAGTGTGTAAATATTTTTAAAAAGAAATTTGCAAAAATTATTATTATAATAATAAATGCAATCATATCACAAATTTTGAAGAAAATTGAATGCATTTAACGTAAAGTTAAAAAAATTCCCTATGACCCACCCACTATGACATCCCCGTAGGGGGGAAAGGGAGCTCTGACAAACAAAAATTTTTTTTTCTAAATATTTTTTAAAAATAATTTTTAATTTGTATAACCTACATTTTCCTTAAATCGCACAAATATACCATTAAAATTTGAATTAAAATAGTCCAGTAGTTTATGTGTGATGAGGTAACAGACAGACAAACATAGATTTAAATTTATATATATTAGTAGGATAAAGTTATAACTAGAGTCCCATTAAAAAAATGTTAACGTGACATATTAGAATGCTGAGCGGTAATTAACATTTAAGATAGCAAAAAAGATTGCATTGTTTGCTAAGATTAAATGCCTTTTCTTTTGTGAAGTTGAATGGTGGAATGTAATTCTTTTTTAATAAGTCATGAATTATTCTATGAAGAAAGACACCGCAATTTGTGGCACAATTGACTTAATAATTGACTTGAACAAAGTTAGTGCAATTTTGATTTAATTTAAATTCTGTTTAATTATTGTTTATATCACTGGTTTTACATTTGTATTGAAAATATCTCGGCTTTAATGACTTTAAAATAATTTCAAATTATTCTGAACTCAAATATTGATTGATTAACAATAAATTGTATTAATTAATATTTTCAATCCGAAGAACAAGAATGAAATAAAACTGATAAAAAATGTTTAATTAAATGAAACTAAATACTTGAAATTCAATGCAATTCAATTCAAATTAAATTTGAAAGAAGAAACTAAAATCATTGAATAGAAACATTTTACATTACAATTCGATCATAAAATGCGCATATTTAGCAAAAATTCGAAGCTGAAAAATGTGCACAAAAATAATAAGTTGTGTGCTCCATTTCAATCGCACGCCTCAATGAATGTGCTATCGACGAAAAATGTCGAGCAAACGTAATTGTAAACTCCCGAAGACCTTATCGTCTCTCGTTTCTAGACTGAGAAATGAAACAAGTTGCGCAACAAATTATTAATCATCGCAGTTTAATTGCAGAAGACACGAAACGAAAGAGAGACGTTTTCTGTGACCTATGATACATGAACTTTAACTTCCATCGTGCGATGTGGACTTTATATATAAATATATATTTAAAAAAAGGAAAAATATATTTTTTAGTGACAAAATATTTTGTTACATTTAAATACGTGAAAGTTTTATCACTTAAAAAAAAAACATTTGGCATGACATAATAAATTTAAGTTCGAGAGATAACAATTATAAATAATTGGACGGTTGGATTTCATTATTTTGCCATATCAGTTATAGGAAAGTTTGTCAGACCTTATGTAACAGAAAAATTGTGAACATGTAACGAAAAAGTGATTCAACTTAGTTAACAATTTACTGCCTCTTTTTTTTCTATCAAGTAAATTGAAATTTCACCCATTTGTTTAATTATTTCAACTTTTGCTCTCATTTCGACTGAAGTTTGTTTGATTGTTTTGGATTAATGAAAATGTAGAATTGAAAATGAAATGTTAAAATAAATAATGGTTTTAGTGCAATGGAAAAAACGAAATATCCGAGCAATTGAAATTGGCAAAATATGCATGGATTTGTTGTATAAAGAAATGTCGTACTCTGCGTATTGGCGAAGTTCCTCTGGAAGACGAGGCACCGTTGTGACTGTGATCGTACACTTTCTCATTATGCATAATTTCTTCTTCTTGTTCACGCACTCGTTTTCTTGAAGACATTTTACAAATGTTCTATGTCCATTCAATCTCCTGCAATCTGCAAAATACAACATATATTTCATAAATTTTTTAAAACTTTTTTTTGTAATTAAAAAAACATTGTTACAAAACCAGTAAATTTTGGTGAGTAATACTGCACATTAATGAATGCAATTTTTTGTTTGTTAAGACTCAATGTTTTATCAATGTTATTTTTATATAACAAACACTTCGAGGCATTGAACAAATTAAAGCGTTAATTATGTATCTTAATCTAATTTTAGATTCAATCTGGCTTTCGAATTAGTTATACACTTTGTGTTTATATTATTCAAAGTAAAATTAATCTTTTTTCTAATATTTTTTTTCCATTGTATTTGATTAAGTTGAATTTAATATCACTAAAATAGTGAAATTAAAAATGTGAACAAATTGAGCAAAAAAGAAGATATTGAAAAGATGATGATACTAAGCCGATTATTATTCAATTATTATTCCACAATTTTTATTCATTTGTGCTCATTAAAAAGCACCGATTCATTGCCCGCGGAAATGATTTTCATTAACACAACATCGATCACAAAATGAAAATTAAAAAATCCATTTTGCATTTACAAAATAGTATAAAATTTATAACACAAAGTAATTTGTCCTTGACTTTTGTTTAGATGACAAACTTAGAACAAACTTAAACAAATAATTTAAATAAAAAAAAAGAAAAAAATATTGTCGATTAAGAACTAAATAATTGAAAACTATTGATTGGTTGTCTTCGTGTTCCAATTTGCAAAGCAACGGTTTTCCTAATGTGTGCCACACGTACCTGAACAATTTTCACCGCCTTATATATAATATATATATATGTTATAAGCAATCAATCTGTAACTTTTCTCCGATGGAATGAATAAAGCAGTCGAAAAAAATGCACTTCTTATGTGTCGCGAAGAAATGTTTTCTGATTAAAGCTTAGTTGCTATGACAGCTTTCACTTATTTTATTGCACCTAAAAGATTCATTTGTTTTTTTCATTGCGTTGCATTAAATGTCATTCTTCATTAAATTTAGTCTTTTTGAATTTTTTTTTTTCAAAATGCATGATTTTCAACAACTTTGACTTATAACATTTATTAAAATATCTTTTATTATTTTTCTAAAAATAAATTAAAAACAATGGAATTAGAGTTTTTATATGAAAATATGTGGAATAATAATATTTTCATATGAGTTGATTTGCTTTGTCTTAATTTAGTTCTCAAGTTCAATATATGTTGACAATCATAATCATACGTCGAAACAAAAGTTGATTTTTATTTTAATTTATTATTATTATTTGTTGTGTGACTAACCTTTTTTAATTACCCAATCAAAGACGTTAATGAAAGTGTCAAAAATAAGTGGCACTTCAGACGATTGTGCTTAAAATGAAAAATGCAACGAACACAAGTGTTTGATCGCGTGCGAAACGATTTAAAGAACTGTACTCAGTGTTTGAGTTTGTTCTATCACGTGTTATTGACGTGCGTTGACAGATGAGTCTGTTCGTTGACAACTGTCAAAAATGAGTCGCACATACACACACACATACACGAAAGACAGATGCGAGAAAAAAAGATGTTGTTGTTGAGGTGTTGTGTTGAGGTTAACTTCTGAACGAGAACTAATTGACGAATGGTCGGGTGAGCGGACGCGACCAATCGCTAGAAAGATTCAGCCGAATGCATAGGCATTGCGGATCTGTTGGAAAGAAAGCTTCAACTTTTTTAATTTAATTTGTTAGATTTTTTTTTAATTTTTAATGTATTTAAAAAAATTTTTTTTTATTTTTATGATTGATTTTATTAGTTATATTTAAAGTTCTTGTAAATGAAATAAAATGTACTTTTAAAGATACAATAAAAATAAAATAATTAAAGATATGCAATTAAAAAGAAAAGTTTTATTAAGAAATGTTAAGATTTGTCTATTTTTAGAACTGAATGAAAAACATTGTGCATATATTTTTTCGAAAAATTTAATGCTTTTATGAACTTTTATTTAAAAATCGTAAGAAGAAAAAGTTATTTATATTTAATTTTAAGTTGTAAATATACAAATTACTGAATAATTAAAAAGGAATTTGGTTTCACTTGATTTACAGTTACATTAACTTTGTCTACTTTCATTTTACATCAACATTTCATGAAAGTCGTTATAACTTTTACTATGTTCGATAGATTTTATTTCTTTATTTATTTCATATTTGTGTTAATATATTTAGACATATAAGTTTTTCATACTTGTATACTATCTACATTCTATTATATTATATTATTTATATTATTTATAATATTATATAATAATATTATATTATATTATATTATATTATATTATATTATATTATATTATATTATATTATATTATATTATATTATATTATATTATATTATATTATATTATATAAAGTATTAAAATATAGTTTATATAAAAAAGATGTTACTATAAAGAATTTTTATAATTTCAAAGTAAATTTAATTAATATTAAAGATATACACCTAATCAATTCTACAACTAAAATTCTTAAATAA
>JABFPJ010002406.1:0-19720 GCA_022817425.1 Gryon sp. ZL-2020
GAAACGGGTCTATTGTAGTCAATCAGTTAATTTTTGATTGATTCATGCAAGTTAAAATAATTACTTTGGAATTTTTAAGTAGTTCCTTATTTAAACAATTTTATAAGGAGAAAATTTGAAACTATAGTTTAGAAGATACGAAATGTTTACTTTAACTTTAATTAATCAACTTTAACTAATCTATTTTATTTAAATTTTTGTATTTAATTTTTTATTCAATTAACGTGACAAAATGCAAATCCAATTATTATTACAATTATAATACTTTTTTTAGAACGAGAAAAATCAAATTATGAAATCGAATGTTTGGTTACGATTTGTATGGATGGATTATCAACTCCAGTGGGATGAAGCAGAATACGGCGGAATAGGTGTACTTCGTCTTCCACCTGATAAAGTTTGGAAACCCGATATTGTATTGTTTAACAAGTACGTATCTATTAATATAATATAAGAAATAAAATTATATAAATGTGTTTCAAATTAAACAAAAATTTATTTATTAAATTAATTAATAAACTTGTCTTTTAGTGCCGACGGAAATTACGAAGTACGTTATAAAAGCAACGTTTTGATATATCCGAATGGTGAAGTCTTATGGGTACCACCTGCGATTTATCAAAGTTCTTGCACCATCGACGTTACGTATTTTCCATTCGATCAACAAACATGCATTATGAAATTTGGCTCGTGGACGTTCAACGGTGATCAAGTATCACTCGCGCTCTACAATGATAAAAATTTTGTCGATTTATCCGATTATTGGAAAAGTGGTACGTGGGATATTATCAACGTTCCAGCTTATTTGAATGTCTATCATGGCGAGAGTCCTACAGAGACCGATATCACATTCTACATTATTATCCGGAGAAAAACATTGTTTTATACCGTGAATTTAATACTGCCAACTGTTTTAATTTCATTCTTGTGCGTTTTGGTCTTCTACTTGCCTGCCGAAGCTGGTGAAAAGGTTTGACATTTTCGTTAGATTAGATTTCATCAGAGATGGGCAAAACCATTACTCAATTAAATTACATTTATACTAAATATTTATAGTAATATAAGAAATTGTTTAAATGTTAAATTTATATATTACATAAAGATATCTTTTATGACTATCGTTGAGAAGTGTGTTCGATATTGATGAAAAATGCGAAGAATATTTATGTTAATTCTAAAAGTAATTGAAACGTAATTGAATTTCAATTAACCATTACTTTGATGTATACAAATTATATGGATATATTTAAAAAAATAAGACCAAAAATGAAATTATTCCTTAATTTGATTCAGTGACATGCAAAATAACAACAAATTTCTCATGAAATGCAAGAATTATTATATTTTTCACATTTAGTATAAGTAATTTAATAATTACATTTGGCCATCTCTGGATTTCATTAAAACAAAAAAGAAAAATACAGCAAGATTTTACTTTGAATGATTAATAATGTTTTTTTTAATTTTAGGTAACATTGGGTATCAGCATTCTCTTGTCACTGGTTGTGTTTCTGCTGCTGGTTAGTAAAATTTTGCCACCAACGTCTCTGGTACTGCCACTTATTGCGAAATATCTTCTGTTTACATTTATCATGAACACTGTCAGTATTTTGGTCACTGTTATAATTATAAACTGGAACTTTCGTGGTCCTCGAACACATCGTATGCCCCAAATGACACGACGTATTTTCCTTCGATTGTTGCCCACGATTTTGATGATGCGACGACCCAAGAAAACGAGACTGAGATGGATGATGGAGATTCCAAATGTAACTTTACCGGCTTCCACTTACTCATCAAGTCCCACGGAACTCCCGAAACATTTGCCAACGTCTGTTGCTAAGCCAAAGATGGAAGTTATGGAATTGTCAGATCTACATCATCCAAATTGTAAGATCAATCGCAAAGTTCATCATAATACAGAATCATCGAGTGCCGGGGCTGTGGGAGCTGGCGGAAATGACGGTGATAGACGAGGTTCAGAAAGTTCGGATTCTGTACTTCTCAGTCCAGAAGCGACCAAAGCGACGGAGGCGGTTGAATTTATTGCGGAACATCTTCGAAATGAAGATTTATACATTCAGGTACATTGTTGCTTTTTGTTTTCGTAGAGAAAGAAAAGTTCAAAGTAATGTAAATAGATGGATAGAATAAAGTATGAATAATTTGATTTGTTTGCTTCAGACTCGAGAAGACTGGAAGTACGTTGCAATGGTAATTGATCGCTTGCAGCTGTATCTGTTTTTTATAGTCACCACAGCTGGAACAGTTTCAATTTTAATGGATGCACCTCATATATTCGAATACGTGGATCAGGATAGGATCATCGAAATCTATCGTGGAAAGTAATATCACTGATCTCGTAGTTTTTTTCTTACTAACTCAGCAAAAATAACAAGTCTCATTTTCATTAGTTTAATGTGTCGCATCCTAGTGTCGAATACGTCCATACGCACACTGACGTCGTACCGTCACATTTCATGTAGTTCCTTTAATCCCTGGAATGGAAACATAAGAATAAGTAGATAATCACTTATGCGTGTATATATAAGCCTTAATTGTATATTTTAATGCTTATATTTACATACATTGATAATATTTATTAAACAGCGTAAGCGATACAAATAAAACAACGAATTCTTATAATAAAACCAGAACCACGCAGAAAATCCCTTGTACAGAATCTTAGACAATATTGAATTTACACTTAAATTAAAAAGAAAGAGTGTTGAAAAGAAAAGCTGAAATTCCAAATTCTCAGACGCTTATATATTTTTATCTTTTTAATAATCGAATTGAATAAATTTGTTAGCATATTTGAGTATTTTACTAGATATTAATGGTTATATATAAATATACGCAACAGATTTATAACTCCACAATAGTTAATATATATAAATATAAATATAAGTATACCAACCATTAGATTAGTGGTATGAAATTATAGTAGGAATTGAAAATATGCCAGTATACAATATGAATAGTTTCCAAATGCTTTTAATTCTTTTGAGAATTATTATTGTTGATTATATGTTATAACGTTATATCTATTTAAAGGAATTGATTACATGTATATATTATGTAGCGTGAAGAATAGAAACTTAAACAAAGCATATGTGTTCATTGTCACAAAGAAATGTTCAACTGGTTTGGATTATTTAGGAGTATTCATTTGGATTTAAAAAATGGAAATATTCTTATTTTATATGTATTTTATTAAAGCTGCTACAATAGTTTCAAATGCTTAAATATTTATATTAACATTGTTTCATATCAATTATTTACATGGTGCTATTTTATCGTGATATAATGATTCCTGATAAACAGTTGTAATTTCATAAAATTTATGTTAACTTATAACTTATAATATTTGTTATAACATTGCAAATCTTTAAAATTAAACAGAAAAAGTAAGATATTTCTACATTTTTTAAGAAAAAATATATTTTATCTATCAAGAAATTTATCAGGACTCAAATAATTATTGGAATTGAATTGAATTGAATTAAATTAATAAATGAAGAATATATTGCAAATTTAATTATGTTTTAATAGTAATTAAATATGTACTTAAGTTAAATCATAAATAACAGTAAAAAAGAATGAAAGAAAGAATTGAAAGAAAGAAAATTAAAAGTCAAGAATAAATAAATATAGGTAATAATTAAAACTTAATAGATTATGTAAAACAACAAAATACATAAAATCGAATATTACAATGAAAAACGACACAATCTGAAAAAAGCTCAAAATTATTCATTCTGATTAGAAATAGTTCACATTGGTGGAAAATATATTTAATTTTTATATCAAATATTTTTATTATTATTAGTATAATCACATTTTTATATTGAGAGACAGAATAACGTTTGAATAACGTATTTTTTACAGAATCTACAGTTTTTAGCATATATGAATTATTCAAAGTAATGTTTGCAAGTATTACTTCTAATAAGTACTTTGAATTTCATTTATTCAACTAAGACGAATTCATAAATTAATGTCGAAATAAAGACAACTCAAAACTTACATTGAAATATCAAGAACAATATATTGTATTTTTCATTAACTTTTTCATATCCATGGAAAAATTGTTTGCCTGTGAAAATGTGAATAACGCAACTTAAATCAAAAATGAATTTAAAACATATAAAATAGATTAAATTGCAAACATGAAATGTATCTTTTTTATAAATATAACCATTGACTAAGTGTTTTAAAGTTTCGTTATTTTAACGATATATTTACAATAAATATAAACTTCTATGCATTTTTAATATAATTTTAGACTTTATTAATGGTTTAATAATGTTATGAAAATATTTTTACAGAATAAATTGAAGAAAATTTGAAATATTTGAAATGAAATATGAATTATGAAAAATCTTTAAATTTCTTTTATGCAGAACAGTTTTTATTTTTTCTGAATTTGTGTTTGCTGTACATAATAATATGATTTTAATAAAAGTTGTAATAATAAGAATAATAAAAATCAGCATAATATTTATAATAATAAAAATAATAACAATAATTGTCATCATAATTATATAGCGCCCATAAATCTGCAAATACAGTGTTAGCATAATTTATTGAACGTGTCAGTTTGTTATCTTTATGTTAGCATTCAGCTTCTTTAAAGAAATGATAATACTGCTATTAATAATAGTAACAACAACAACAACAATAATAATAATAATAATAATAAAAGTAATAATAATAATTATAATAATAATAATAATAATAATAATAATAAAATAATGATCGTAAAAAGAAGTATAATTAATGTTCAATATTAAAATGTAAAAATATTAAATTATTGTACAAATATCCATTATTACTGTATCAGTTTGTTTGTATAAGAGTTAACGTATCTGAAATCAATGGTTGGTGCTATCGAAAATTGAAGTATCACATAAGTGGATATATTTTAGCATTAACAGTGTTTATAAAATAAATAGATTAAACCTGTTTATTTTTGAATTATTTACTTTTTCAATATGTATGTACTACATGAAGCGCAACAAGTAAATGAAGAAGATGCATTAAAAAATGCAACAATTTATCTATCGCATAATATAAATGGTACATATATTTTTTAATGTCATGTAAGCTTTTTAAAAGTAAAAGTAAAGTATCATATTCATTCTGTAATATTAAATAATGAAATAAGGATAAAGCATACAACAATTCATAAAAACAAATATTAATTTCATATTACTTTCTAGTTAATTAACTTTAAGTATGACTGGAGAAAACTGGAATTCTTAGCCTTTTATAATATTGTATTTGAAACACAATTGTACGAAAAAATATATAAAAATCTAAGAGTTGTAATTTTCAGCTTGTAAGTGTGTATAAGCACTTAATAAAAAAGAATGCATTATTAATAATTGTGTAACTAGTATCGCATATGCTTTGTCAATGTAACTACAAGTTTTATACTGGATTTGATGTAAAGAAAACCACTGGTCGAATATCTGTATTATACTCTTAATTAATCGAGATATTCTTGGCTGCCCAGTTGATTGATTACCGTCTTCCTTGATGCCACAAATCACGGGTACTTCGTCTACGTGAAGAATACATGAAGAATATGCAGAGACACTTATTGGTGCGTTATTATTGTTTTGAGATCAAATGAAATATTATATATGACACCGTTTTTGCACAATTAGCAAAACAAAAATTTATTCAATCCTTTTATAATATACAAAATGTTTGTTAAGATTATATAGAAAAATGGCATGGATTTTTACATTTCATTGCAAAAACAATAAGTAGCGTCTTTTTGTTCTATCAATTTTGTCCACTAAGTACACATGAAAAGTATGCAGGTTTTGGAATAATGTTTATAGAAAATATTTATCTTCGTTTTTTTCTATTTCAATTTTGTTTAAATAAACCGATGGAAAATGCGAGAAGGTTAAATGTTTTCTTAAAGCATTATTCGATAAAAGTGAAATTTTATGTTCAATATTTTTAAGACGTTTTTTTTGTTGTTTGAAAAAAAACTTTTGTTCTTTGACAAAACTTGAAATCATTTTGCTGTGAACTTATATTTTGTAATACTTTCTTTACTTTTTACGTGTTTACTAATTTTAATTTAACAACTAATATTTTTGAAATATTTTCATATGTGTTTTTTTTTTAATAAAAGAAGACAGTGAAAAGATTTGTGTCATTTTATCATGAAAAAAAATGAAATTTCTCTATTTATGAAACAATTTTTGCAAGTATAAATTAAAGTCATTTTATTCTTCAGTCAAAAGAAGATCATTTTATATTCATCAATTTTAACAGAGATAATAATAAAGTTGAATTCTCCTCGAAAGTTTACACTGCCGACAAATATAAATTCAGTATGAATATTTATTACATACATATAATTAAAAATATCATCTTTATACAATGAAATATTGTACTATGGTAAAATATTATATTTTACTATAATTTTCGATGTATTCATGTTATATAATTATAATATTATATAATAATAATGATAATAATAATTTATGTAATGTTAATTAGGAATCAATGTAATAAGTCGCTGTAAAAAGTTTGGTGTAGTCCCAATTTAAGATAAACAAAATTGCAATAAAATAATTAGGTTAATGTTCATTCATTACGTTATTATACAATAATTATATTAATCTAATTACTGTTGTTAATATGTTTATCACAATCTGAATTTTATTTCATCAAAACAAATTATTATCGACTTATTTAAATAACGAATAAAATAATAAAAAATGTAGTTAAAAAAACTACTTTGGATTTTATTTTCTATATTAAATAATATTGATATTAAAAGTAAAACTAAATTATATGTATTTTACACCAAATCATTTTTACAGTGTTTTCGGTATAATTTGAAAGGTACACATTTTAAATTAAGTCATTCATTCTACTGTATATATCAGTATCTATACATTATTTACGGTGCAATTACTCATTTCTTAACTACAGTTTAGTCATTTTTTTTGTTACTTTCACCAACTTTTTTCACACCAGAAAAACACCTTCGTAGTTTTGAACACTATTTCATAATTCAACTTACTTATTCATTGTTAATTAATTTCACAATTTAGCATCACAAAATGAATATGTTCACTCTTAAAATTTATGAATGACATTGTTTTAGATCTGAAATAATTGAAATGTAAATGTGATGTATAATAGAATTATCTAATTGATAAGTAAAAGAGTCGCTCAAACAGAATTTCCCTTAAAGGATGAATGATAAGTGCGGCGATTTGATATTTTAAGAGTGAATTAGCTGACTATGTTACTGTCACTTTGAAATCACTTTAATGAGAATGATCACAAGTAGTAACAACGAATTATTCCAGCGTTATACTTATAATAATTTCTACTTTTAGATTTCAGAAGGCCAATTTACAATTTTTTGGCAAACATGTGCTCTTTCATTCAAACTCATTTATAGTTATACAATATTGTGCTAGGATGAATACCGGTGTAATTCAAACAATATTAACTTTTTTTATTCGAACATTTTGGTTTGATTTTTATCATGACTTTTGAAGAACTCTAAATACATTATTGTGTTAACTGAAATACTTTATTATATTTTATAGACAGTGCAGCTCAAAAGTACGTGTTTTAAATGCAAAACAATTATTTCCAAATGTATTAAATTGTACAATGTGAAATTTAATTGTCATTTGAATTTATTTCGAATAATTTACTTTGGTATTCTGCTTATTCCGAAATAAATTGAAATTCATTTATAATCATTTTTAGCACAGAACATATTGTCTTTTAAAATCATGTACTCATTATAATGAATCAATATTATTATTTTATATTACGGAATTCAGAAAATAATACATAATTTATATGTAAATTTTATACGCAAGGAATATAACATTCATTTTCAAAGATAATCATTTTTAATAATAAAATATAAAACTAATTCAATTATTTTCCAACATATTTATCAGATTTTCCATCAATTTCGAATTTTGTTCGTCGAATTCTTACGTATTAATCACGTCTGTCTCATTTGTACAATTGAAACGTTAATCCAAAATTTTGTTATATCCCGTCGTTACAATGTTATATTGTAAATAAGTCTTCCTTATATATATATATATATATAGAAATAATAAGTGAATGTTAATAAATTATTAATTGTTTATATATATTAATATAAAAAAATGAAAAAAAGAATGCGTTATTCAGTATTTCGTATATCATTCAGAACACGAATACAACCATTGTACTCCGTATGCCCTTTGAATTTGTTATTGTTACAAAATTTTATGAATTGCGTTTCATAAATTATGCAAAGTTAGATTTATGAAAATAATATACATTAAACTGTACTTCTGATTTATTGTGTATCTCTAGTCATATGAAAAGATTTAGAATATTACGTGCCTCTTTTGTAAGAACATTCAATAACAAAGTTATTATATAATAAAGAATTTTTCTTAATATTATACACGTTTTATATTATTTTATATTTGAAAATAAATATAGAAAAGTAGTTAATTAAGTTTTATATTAAATGTGAAACAATAAAACATGATGAAGAAGTGAAATTTATGAAACATTCGTATTTTTAAATCTTTTGTTTATTATTTATCTATAATTCGTACAAATATTACGTATATACATGAATATTTCATTTCTTTAGTTTGCGAATAATGTTGAAAATAACCAAAATAAATATCAACTTAATAAAATGCATGGCAGGCATAATAACATTTATTCCTATCCTAATGCGTTTTTTATAATATACAATTTGTAATTTACAAGTTGACGAAGAAAAATGATATTATATTAATTTTTTAGTTAATTTATTTTCAATTTGTTATCATATTACCATCAAAAAGTGAAATCAAAATGTTATAAATATATTAAAACTAAATCATTCTGCAAAGAAACGGTAGTATTACGGATGTAACAAGAAACACGTTTTTTTGTACTTGGCCTGAGACTCTACCGTGTCTTCTACGAAATTCGTAATACCGCCATTTCGTAATACAGTGATAATATGATCATATCTAATGATGAATTTCTAATAAAAATATGTTTTTTATCAATATAAAAAATTGTATTAATTAGATGAAATAAATGTAGTTATTTTTGTTTCATTTATTAAAAATATAAAGTTAACAGAATAATGTGCGCATATTTTTTGACAGTATTGTCTCATTTTTAGTTTAGCAAGATATGACTTTCAAAGTTACAAATATTATAAATATTAAAAAAATACCAAAAATTTTATAGAAATGCAGAAATAATGTGCTACAATATAATGTTTATCTGTAATTTTAGTTATTATGTACAATTTATTAACTACGTTGTAATATTTAATTATTTATTTAACAAACCATGAGGTATGATCACATTTAAAAAATATCTTATATTTACTGTCTTTAAATACAAATTTCTTATGCATAAATTATATCAAAATATTGTGAATACATATATATATTTGGAAACAATAAGTCGCTCATATAAAAATAACATAAAACATATATATGTAACATATACAGTTGCCATCTATGTATACATAACTATTATATATATAGATTTTTTTATATGAATAAATTTTAGTATAAACTTTTATAACATAGCATAGGATTTTTTCAAATTGACGTAGATTTTACATATTTGTTAATCTTTCAATTTTTTGTCTTTGTTTTATTATATTTAATATAATTCATTTAGGAGGCTTGAATTTTGTGAAACATAATTATAAATGTTAAATTAAAAATGATTTTACATTTTTCCCATGTTATAAAGGTACACTCAAAACTTTACATTGTAAAATTACAGTAACTTTATGTTATATATTTTAATTCTTAATAGATTTCATAGTAGAGCTGTATTTTTAATTTAAATAATGTACATTTCAAATAAAATACTGTAATAATACATTTTTTTGTGTTATTTTAAAGTGATATTAACTGGAAAACGTACTGTAAAATCACAGATGTCGTTTTGAGTGTACACCAAAAATAATAGACTGCTGGAAAAAACAATAATTTTTAGGTTGAATTTTATATTTATTTGTAATAAATATGTTGCATTTTGCAATATTACATATTTTTTCTATTTTCTATTATATTTATAATAAAAAAATGTATTTAAAATTGTGTTAATATTAAATTTGACATATTAATAATTAATGTTTATTAATAATAATAATCCTAGTCCACTTCAAATCATGTAACAGTCTTAGACTTTAAAATTTTACACACTTTATTTCAGCAGTCTGTTATTGTTAGTGTACCAATTTTTTTCCATTACATATTAAATTCGATCGCATCATACATTCCAGAGTAATAATACAAGTGCGGCGATTGTTTGATCGTATGTACATAAAATTACGACACTTAAATAAAATTAGTTATCAATTAAAAGCAGCATTTACATTTCGTGATAGTTATAGTAAAATGAATACAATGTAAAATAACAAAATCCTATTTACAACACTAAATGCATTGGAAAAAAAATTTGCAATGTGTTTTTATTAACCTTTTGACAAGCATTTGAACTTTTGAGGCATAGCTATCCCCACTACGATGCTTTACTAGGGACGGGATAAGTAGTATGCGCAGACGCAAGCGCATGCGTACAGATTGTATCATTTTTGTGAGGTTAGGCTAATCTGTGACGCACATTGCTTGCACTGCTCGTACTGAAAACACTGGGAAAAAGAAAAGAAAAGTGAATTGGTATTGCCTTCCAATACTTTTAACTTAAAAAGAGACACTAAACATTTAAATCTATAGAAAAGAGAAGGTAAACCGAAAAAATTGTTGCCCTTTTTTTTGTTTATTAAAAATTATTATTAAATTGTTTATTAAAATACTTCTCTAATTTGTTCAGTAACCGACATTTTTTAATAATTGAATCAATTTTTTGACGTTTTGTACGTATTTCTATAGTTTTTTGTGACATTCTGTTGTCTTTCCTTTTCCCAGTGAACAGAGACGGAGAAGTTTCTAGTTTGTTTGGCCATCCACACAGCTAACCTAAAAATTTTTCTATGAATTAACCTAAAAAATTCATTCTATGAATATTTTGCAATAACTGCTCATCAAAAGGTTAAATAAAGGTTAAATTTTTACTTACATAACTTACATTAACATTACACTTTAATAATATCATAATATTTATTAAGTGTTTTAATTTAATTATGTCCAATGAAATATTTAATTAATTATATAAAAATGTTTAGTTACGCAAAAGCCAAATTATATACAATAAAAAAAGTGAAAAGAAAATAAAATTAATGTGTGCAAGGAAAAATAAACTAAATTTGACCGAAAATTTTAGTAGCAGCAATTCAGAAAATTGACAATAGAGATTTATGATAAATACAAATAATAAATTTTTCTCCATAAATCTAGAAATAGTTTCTAAATAGTATATTTGAAAATGTCTATATTTTTATTTAACTAATACTAAATTTATGGTAATTTAGTGTAAATCGCTAATTTTATATTATTCAGTTATATTATTTAGTTATTAAAATTTTTGGTAAAATGTAGTTCATTTTTCCTTCCATATAGTTTTAGTATATAGAATTTATATTTCTCGATTTTCAAATATTAAATATTTATCATTTATTACAATGTTAAATTTTGTAGATTTTATAATCTAAGCAACGTCCATCAAAATACCAAATTCTAATACAATATCATAGTTTTTTATTTCAGATATTTTATATAATTTATTTATATAAAAAATCTTAATTCTTCTTTCACGTGTTATATTAAATTATACAAAAACATAGAAAATGTAATCCAATGCCTGAGCAATATTCTAAATGGCACCATATGATTGTTTCATAAATGATATTTATGAAACAACTGTACAGATATAGACATAATTTTACTTTTTACAATAATTCGTTCATTTGCATAAACTCGTAATATTGTTAACAGGATTGTTTTTGTTTCTTTTATTAATTAATTTCGTTTTATGCTTATTCAATGTGAAAAATTGTGACTCTTTTTGTGACTCAATTACCTCATCGTCTTTAATAAGGTAATATATTTATTTAATATTAATAGTAGTAATTAGTATATTTCTTACACGCATCACTTTTTCAATATAATTCATATTGTATATCCTGTAATACAATAAAAAACAATACTAAAAACAATATAAATGTTTATATTTTATTTTTCTATTTGTACTTTCATTCAATTCCCTCACAAATAAACATTTATTTTTATTGAATTAAAAATACTCAATCTGAATATAAATTAAAAGAAAACTTTCGAACACATATTTCCAATCTATTATTTATTTTTAAATTACTCAAAAAGCTTTGTAAAAAACAACTTTTCTCCGAACTGAGAGAAAGAAATTAACTCAAATATTGTTAACAATCACAAGTTTGTAATTTGCATACAAAATTGATTTACATTATTTTAATTGTTGAAAAATAAATAAAACTTTCGTAATCTCGGAATTTCATTTAGGATGAAATGTCGTTCCCTTTACAATATCTGACGCACATAAAGTCTTTATTTTACATTTATATTAACTTAATATGGCAGCAAGAAATATTTGGGTTCATCGACGTTATAATTGAGTAACCTGTGTTAATGTATGATTTGTTCCAGTTGGATGATTGTTGTCATTGTGCGCTGGTACCGCCGACCATCTTCTTTGTCCTCGCCACTTGCAGAACAGCTGACTGAAGGTCTTCCGAAATTGTCGACTCATAGCACAATATAAGATGAAATTTATTGCTGAGTTAACCATTGCTAAGATATCCATCAAGTCCCCTACAAACATACAAATACGTAAGTTTTATTCAACTTAATCATCCTTAATTTTAAGAAATCTCAATTTTGAAGAAGGTAAGTGAATTCACAATATTTTAATATACACCCAGCGAAAAGAGTCATGAAAATGTACTATGTTTTGTAGTAGTTTGGAAATTTTTGCAAAAGAGTACAAATTTTACTATGTTTAAGAGTAAGTTTCAATATAAACATAGTAAATTTCAACTAAAACATAGTAAAATTCAACGAATACATAGTAAAATTTATATTCTTTTGCAAAAATTCCCAAACTACTATAAAACATAGTAAATTTTCATGACACTTTTCTCTGAGAGTAATATTTAATGCTTTAATACAGTAATAAATTGTATATATAGTCTGTAAAGCAGCTCAGATAATATATATTAAGTAAACTCATAAAAAGATAGTTAAAGAGAAAAAAATATATAATCTTAGGCAAGAATGTTACTTTGCAAATATGCACATAAAAACAAAGATAGAAATATCTTTTTTTTAAGTACAATATATACAGTATACTTGAGATATTATATCAAGATATTCAAACCTGTTTATAAACAGTTTATAATTTTAACGTAGTTTCTATAATTTAAATTCATTCAAAGTATATGAAATGCGCACTAATATTTCATAAATACAAAATGATGAATTAGTAAGTAGTTTTATTCAGGTTCCGTCAGACATTTTCATGAAAGTCATATTTCGAAACCAAATAGTTTGTATAATATAATTTGTTTATTAATATTAAAGTAGTAATCGTATTTTGAATTTATGTGTTTATAAGTGTATTTCATAACTTGTAAAATCTTTATAGAAATATATATATATATATAATATGTTTTCTTAAGTACAAAAGCTTCTCCTTTTCATTGATATAGAAATTATTACAGGAATAAAAAGTTAATCTACAACTTGAAATTGTATTTTGGCTGTCTGCATTGATAGTATTTCCGCGCTGAAATGAAATGTTCAGCATTTGTTAATTCAACGTCATGAAATAAGACAAGCTCATGTATACATATCTTTAATTCCCTTTAATGTTAAAGTGAAAAATTTAAATGTTCCTTGCGACAAAACAGTTTTTGGATTGTAATAATCTTCTGCATGAAACTACTGTAGAAAGTATAATCGTGCCATTTGCAGTATTCAATACAGCCGTGCTGCAATTGTGATCCGATAATCGTCTATTCTACACATATGGCACATCATATTTTATATTAAAAATTGTCACGAGAAAAGATTGGTGATAATGCTGAATTCTAACTCATGTTTTGCTTGTTAAATATAAATTGATTAAACAAGTTCTTGAAATGAGCAAATATGATTTAAATTAGATTTAATTGAAGAAAGGAAAAATGGAAAATATATTTATATATAAGTGTACTTATAAATCGAGTTAAGTGGCTTTGTAATTATAGTATAATTATCTATCCGTTATATTTTGTCAAATTGGGGATTGCGGACTTCATTAATTTGTGATAATTCTCATAGCGAAAGTTCAAAATATCCCTGGATTCAAATTGCTGCACTGAGCCAATAATCTGGGTATACAATTCATAAGTTATGATAACTTGATCCATGAGTGGTTCGATGTTTATTGAACTTATAGCTGCATAATAGAAATATTATATTTTGCTCATGTAGTTATACTAGATAAAATCAGAATGTTCTGAAAACATTTTTTCCTAGAAAAAGCGTACATTATTTTAGAGATATTATTAATTGTAGTAATTAAGATATATTATATATTGTATATAAATTATGGAAATTAAATTTAAAAAATTTAATTTAATAAACATTTTTATTCATCTTTTATCTACTTAAATTTTATTTTTAATGAATCATAAATCATTTCGTACAGAGAAGCATTTACTTTACTAATCTATCAATCAGATGAAAAGCATTTCGACTATTTTAAAGGAATTGATTAAATATGACACATCTTTTATCATTCCAACAGTTAGGGATGTTTTAAATTAAAGTAAAAAAATTATAACGAACATTTCTTTTAATTGAAAAATTATTATGAATGAGATATTTTATCATTTTATTAATTAAACAAACTCAGTTGATTCAATTTACTAAATCAATTTTTGTAATGGAAAATATTTAAAATTATAAAAATAACTAAAAAAATATTATATTTTCTAAATTTATCATTTTATAATAACTTAAAGTGTTCTATAACTTATCTTTTTGTGATTTCTATTTCACATTTTATAATGACTTGTTATCGGTTTTAATCAATGTGTTTCACCGTCTCTCTAGGGAAAAATTTATTGCGTTTCCGAAATTCCGAGAAAATCTGAACATTGATATTTCCTTGATGGATTCGTATATTTCATTGCAAGCATTTGACTTCGTACCTTTTATTGGTTGTAGATATTTTTATCGCAAAAAGTTCTTTCATTTTTGGCATATAAAGTAGGATACTTCGCTTTTGCTTTATTGAATCTATAATATTATATACTATATTTGTTCATTTCTAAACTTAACTTATGCAAATTTTAAAAGAAAACAAGACGTAAAATACTCTTTTTATTTACGCGACGAAAAACGCTCCATAAATTCCACCTCATCATCATTATATACAAATTATTTTACTAGATATTAATAGTGATAATTTTTATTAAAAAAAACATAAACAACATCTTTTTTGTTTATAAATATTTCATTTCAAACATTATATGTTTAAATATGAAATAAATAATTCTATGATTATAATATTAAAATTATTCAACTTTTATAATCTTTTATATTTCACGACAAATATTTATTTTATTATTTTGTTTTAAACGTCAATTATTTTATTATTAAAATCAACTCTCATAATCTTCAAAACAGACTAAGTGATGTTTTCATTCTTATTCTTCTGATCCAGTAAAATAGCATTAACACAAGAATTGTCGTTGAAAATAAAACAATTGCTTTCATATAGTTTATATAACTTATAGTTTAGCTTCCTTGCAAAAATTAAGATTATCTCTATCGAGAGAATAGGAATAAATCTTAATTCTACTTTGATAGATTTTATGTCTAATCTTTATTTTATTAACTGTAGGATTGAGATGATTTAGATCAAAAGATCTAAATCATTGATTTAAAAACTAATAAAATAATCAAATTAATAAAACTAAGAAAAGAAAGAAAATTAACAAAACTAATTAAAATAAAAAAAAAACTAATTAAAAAACGAAAACTATTTCAAACTAATTAAAATAAGAAAACTAAAAAAATTAACAAAATTAAGAAAACTAAGAAAATTAACAAAATTAAGAAACAGTAACTAAAATACGAAAAGTAAGAGAACGAACAAAATTAACAAAACTAAAAAATGAGAATTATGTAAAACTAATTAAAATAAGAATACTAAGAAAATTAACCAAATGAAGAAAACTAAGAAAATTAACAGAATCAAGAAAACCAAAAAAAAGTAACTAAAATAAGAAAAGTAAGAAAACTAACTTAAATAAGAAAATTAGAAAAAATAAATTTAATTGAATAAAAATTAAATTTATTTACTCATATTTTTAATATTGTGATTTAAATCGGATTTAAATCTGATTTCAATCAAAAAAATCAATTTGTTTTTAAATCGTGATTTTTATCAACCCTAATTAACTGCAGAAGATCTTTATGTACTTTTATCTATACGATTTTAAATGACTCAATTTTCATTAGTTTCATTTTACATTTATGAATATTAAATACTGTGTTTTGTCTAATTGTAACTAATTAACTCAGATGAGATACACAATAACGTATAATAGGCACGTGCATATATTATAAAGGAAGACTGACAATACACGCGCTTGAATGTGTTTAGTATAAATAAGTTTCATAGTCAGACAGTTAACGTATAATCATAACTTTGACAAACAATGTACACTAAACTAAAATCTTCACGAAGAAACAACTTTATTTCGCATCTATATTACATGTTGTTTAAGATTCATTAAATCTCGAATAATAAATTAGTCAAATAAGTGAAATTATTAAATAATTAGTAATTATTGTAATGCAACTATTGAAATAATTAATTCAACAGAATCTGATATTAGATTAACTCAATTAACATAATTTAAAGTTAGTCATGTTACTGAGAATATTATAACTTATGTCGTTGTATTTTTGAGAAGTATACACTTAAAATATTATATATACTATATTTTGATGAAAAAATTGGACATTACAAGGAGATACTCCATTTTCAAGCTGTCGTTATAAATAGGTCATTTAGAACTTCTGTTAAAGTTGTATCCCATTTTAGAGTTACAAATAATTAACGTTACTTTTTTCTGCCAGCATCGCGTGTATTTTGTTCTCGAGAAATTATAACTTGTTTCAAACAATTGTTCAGCTAAACAATTAAACAACAAATTTTTTTCAACGTTAACATTCTTTTTATAAATGTAATGTTTATTTAATAATGTATTACAGAAGAATAAAGCAAGTTTTTACATTTTTATTATTTAACAAATGAAATAAGCATTTTGGAATTGAACTAAAAAAAAGTAAAAAAAACTTCATAACTTTTTTTTACAATTTGTAGTTTTGTGTAGTAGAGTTTTTTTCGATAAAAAATCAAAGTACTATTGCGAAAGGAAAATATTTATTTTACTTAATGTATATACATTCTTTTTCGACAAAAGTTTCAATGTTTGTTCTAAAAATATGAGTTAAACTTTTGATAAATACTATGTAAAAGAATAACATAAAACGTACGAAAGCGTGAGTAAAGTTTAAATTGTTTTCGATGTATGGTAGTTCTAGATTTGTAGACGTTGCATTTAAATTCAGTTGGATCTTTACAAGTAAACCAGAAAATAAATTGAACTTTGTCTTCCCTTCTCTGTCAAAAGCTTTAATTCAAACTACTCAAGCGTATTAGATTTCATGCATTATTTCAAGATTTTTAAATGTAAAAAAATCAAGGTTTTTACATGGTTATTGCTGTGTATTAGTTAAATGTTTTCGTTGACTCTTACATATTAAACACTTTAAATTATTTCATCGTATTTTGCTTTTACAATTTACATTTTTAATTTAGTTAATGCAAAAAATTGTACAAATAAATGTTTTAAGTAAGATGAGTACAATTTAATTTAATTTAACACTGATGATGTATTTTTTCAGAAAAAATAGTTTATTACACTGTAAAGATTGTTTACTTCACAGCTAACGTCTTTTTCAATTTAATTATCTTTTTTGCAAATGGTTTTTCATTAATAGAAAATATAATTTGTTTCGTTTCTATTATTCAAACACTAAGTATCTTATTTCTTTCTGTTTTAACAATAAAGAAAAGAGACAGAAGATTGAAATCTTTGTGTAATTTGACTTATGTTCTAATACATTTTCAAATGTTGCCATCGTCAGAAAGCCTTTCCAACTAATTCCGACTTAAGAGATCAAAAATAAATGAATCATCAAATTTCTACTCGGATAATATTGGCTAAAATTGTTTTCTGATACAAATTAAAATAAATAAATTACAATTGTCTGAAAACAAGTGCGCAAATAATTTTAACAAAAGAAGTTCGAAATTAATTAATAAATCAGTGATTTTATCTCAAAGGAAAGTGACCAGTTTGTTTTAGTTTGTTTTTGAATTTATTAATTAATTTAAATTGAAAATTTGTTGTATGTTTCGCAGATTTAATTTCCATTTTGCATTCGTGTAATAACACTGAACTAATAGTAGCACCTAATATTAATTAATTACTGAAATTAATAGATTCAATATAATAATTGCAAATCATGCAATGAAAAAGTTAATATAGATTCTATTCATTCAACAGTACTATTACAAAAGATATATTGTTATGTATTAACTGGTTAAATGAAATTACTTTCTCACAAACAGGAAAATCGTTTTCATTAAGTATGTTTTATAACAATATATCAATTAACTTTTAAATAAATAAAATAGTTCAGTAATATAAGTCAAATAATAGAAAATTATTAGAAAATTCATTATATTATAGTGTAATTTCTTTGGATATTAAAAATTATTTTATAATAAAAAAAATGTTTCATCTTTAAATAATATCTAATTAATTGTTGAATACTTTTTAAATACTTTTTTCAAGTTGGAAATAATTTAACAGAAATATACCTATATTTTGTTATTTTTGCAGAAAACTATAATTTAACTATGTAATTTAATAAACAAAATTTTAATAGGTCATTTGCAGAAATTTAATAACATATGCGGATATGAGCTTAAACTTACATGTGTAAGTAATCTGTTCTTTACATCACAACTTACACTGCGTATATAAGTGAGTTCACGGTGAAATTCAATGCTGACTGGATTATCTAAGCGGCATTACGGTCGCAGATTTCATCATATAGGGGTTCAAATTATACTGTGGTTGTGCTTTTAAGATCAAAACCTTACAATAGTGCATTGAATTTTTGTGCAATATAAAGCAAATTCCCTATGGTTATTCACTTGATTTTTATTCATTTTTTATTTATAGTATAATTTCACAAGCTTGAAAATCGCATTTTTTCAATCTGATAATGCACGACCACGTATTGCACTTAGGATGAGCAAAATCAAATCGAAACTTTTACCTAAACCGCTTCTTAGCTGGTATTTTAATTTACTTTAATCTTTAGCATTTTATAGAAGACAATGGTGTTAAATTTAAAATAAACAATATATTACTTAAAATAAAAAATATATATGTAGATGTTATTGAACTCAAAATGTTAAGATATAATAATTGATATTCAAAAACAATAAAGACATTAAGTAAAAGTACAAAATTTTTTTACTGCAATACGAAACTACCCAGATGGAAATTTCAGTATTCCGCCATAAATGATAAATGGCCCAAGCACGGGCCAGCATTGGCAGTCGGGAATCGACAGCCAATGCTGCTGCAATACTGGTTATTTTTGCATGCCGTTCATTG
>JABFPJ010002407.1:0-19716 GCA_022817425.1 Gryon sp. ZL-2020
TTTTACTTTTCACTTAAATAATTGTAATTTTTATTTCAGTACTTTGTATTTGATATAACATCAGATTTAGATGTGTTATTAAGTATGCGAATAATGATATCAGTTTATTTACGCAATTTCTTACGTCAAACAAAATTTTATGGTGGTATTGAATTTGAAGTAGCAATTGTATGGGATCAACCAGGTATAGTATTATGTAGTTGAAATGTCGAATCTTTCGATCTACAAATTTTTTTTTATACAAATTTCTATTTAAAATAAAGAATAGCATTAACTTATTTTGCTAACATAGAATTGATTCTATGTAATCGTATCTATTTTTTTTTATTTGTAAAAAAACAGTTTTCATTAAATCATAAGTAAAACATAATTCTGCCCTCTCTTGATTAGATCACCAATATTATCATAAATGGGCTTTATTGACAAATCCAAAAGATCCAAAAGCAACTCCCAAAGGATATGTCAAATGTAATATTGCAATACATTCAAGAGGACAACAAGTGAAAATACACCCGGAAACTGACGGCGAAGACGATATTGAAGGGTATAAGATTGACTGGTGGAAGACCAGATTTATTAATTCAAAACATTTATATTTATATAAAGAAATGAATCAACTGGGTTAATCTCATAAATGAAATCCGTACCAAATAAATTATTAATAGTCTATTATTTATATATAATAATCTTTGCCAAACCTAATTAAATTGGAAAATATAAATTATATGAAAATGTGTTTGTGGAAGTATCACACTTAATGTACATGATGGATTTTAGAACGCTTTCATTCTAAAATTCTAAAACCAATCGGATCATTCAGAATCAATATATGCTGTATTAAAATTCAATTTAATGATATTTTCTAAAAAAAATTTTCAAAGTTAAAAATTATGTTATATACGGGAGGGTCGAAAAGGGATCATTGGTGAGTTGTAGAGGGTTACTCGAGCGAAGCCGACGATCAGCTAGTTGTAAAATATTTCTTATATTCAATGCAAAGTCTGTTTTATTTATATATATACATTTTATATTTAAAAAGTTGTTTGTAATGTTATAAAACGTTTATTTGGAGTTTTTTTTCTATACCAAATATATACAGTCGAGTGTAGACAAATATTTGATCCAATTAATCAATGTATGTGGAATTTTTATAAGTTGAATGCACATAACGTTAAATTGATTTCGCGCAGTAATTTATTGTTACCACTTGGAGAATCCGTGGCATCAAGACAAAGAGCTCAGTATATTTTGGTGATATATCGTGCAGATGGATTACCTATCGTGCGCCAATCTTCGTGCTGTGCTTCAAGTAATTTGGGAAATATCAACCCATATATACAAATATCGTTCGCTGGAATGAAGGTAAGCATAATTTATTATTTTCAATTTCGCGTGAAATTACCTTACCATTGAATTCTTCGTCCGACACTTGCACAAAAAACATTATTGAACTTTAACACAAATTATGTTTTATTTAACTATATATTACACAATATAATGCGTATTAATTTTCTTAAAATATTTTGTTACTAATATTAAAGAAACATATTACAAAAACTACAGGGTGGGTCTGTTTCATTAAATTGACAACTTAATATAAATATAGCATACTAAAATGTTGATCACATATATTGGAATATTTTAATGTATTATTTTTATGTAAACATATATACGTAGCTATACTAGACTTTTTTTAATAAACTAAAAGGATTTCTTTTATTGTGAAATTGTGTTGCAAAATTTGTAGAAGAAGAAAAAGAAAACTGGAAAAATTGAAGAAAATAATCGAAAACTGTATATATATCAAGCTTTAATAATTGAAACGGCGAGTTCCAATTAATTTTCGTTCTCATTTCAGGCTTCGACGAGAGAACAGAGACATACATGCGAACCTCAGTTTAATGAAAAAATTATATTCAGAGAAATGTTTCCGCCTCTTTCACATCGAATCAGAATCTGCATTAAAGATCATCTTCTTAATGGCAAAAACGCCATTATTGCAACATATATTTTAAATTTGAAGAAAATTTCCAATTCAAGCGAAACTGGTAAAATGTGAAATTATTACTTTTTTTAATTTAAACTTTTGAAATTAAAGCGTACATTTTTTAAAATAAAAATAGAATAACTTTTTTTTACATATTATATGATTTTCGTTATTTTAATTCAATAAAAGAAATAAATTATATATTTTCGTGTATAATAACAAATTCACTTTGCTCCTGAATGAATGTAAATTTGTCTCTATTTAAAGAATGTCATACATCTTTCTTTCAAAATATTATTTAGTTAGTCGTATTCAAGTTCTTTTTATATTGTCGAAATATTCAAATAACATTATTGTATAAACTTGTATAAAACAAAGTTTCAAATAAATATTTTGCAAGATTAGGAAGATAATATTTTATGCATGATATAAATGCTACTCTTATCTAAACCTAAAAAGCAGCAATGCAAATACACTGTCACTCTTATCTTAGTACGATAATCTATCGCATAACTAAATTGACACAATTATCTTTCCGTAACAATCAAATGGCAGTAGGGCACTAAGAATCATAAAAATGCATTTATTCTATTAACCTTAATGATGAAAGCAAAATGTAATTTATTCTCAGTATTAAAAAATACCATATTTATTTAAGGTATTACATTGATGTTGGTTAATTATTTTATTTATTTCTAAGTTCATTGAAACATAATGTTTATTTACTTTAATTGAACTTATAACATGAGAATTATTAAACCATAAATTGAAGTAACATATATGTATTTCAATTTATTTACAAGATAAGAGTTTTTGAATCGGAAAGTTTTTTACTTATCTTTTAGTGATACTCGGAAAGATGTTAGAAAAGTTCATAAAATTGACGAAAAGAATACAGTTTAATACGGAATAAAGTTTTTAATGTTTTCTTAAAGTTAGCTCAAATAATACTACATTTATGTATCATTAATAAAACGTAATTTTAAAGAAAATGTAAATTCGTGTGGTCAAATGTAGTTTTTCTCGCAAAACTTATACTTATCCAATTAAAAATTAATTGATAACTTAGTTATACAAATATACTTTTTTATGTACTTATATACACTTATTTTGTATTATTCACTTTAGTATATTTTGTACCAAGGGAGGTACAGCCGGATATTCATTTTCTTGAGCGAATAGTTTACACCCAAGGCGATGCCGGGGGATGTAATCGCGAAGGAAATAGTATATTTCATATCAAGGGAGACAAAATTCGCTTCCTCGTGCGAAGTTTACAATCCGAGCCGAAGGCGAGGTTTGTAATCGCACGAGGAAGGGATTTCTGTTTGTCTCCCATAGAGAAATTTAGAATTCTTTAGAGAATTTACAATTTTATATCCCTTGGTACAAAATATACTATTACGTGTACGTTTTTCCCATAGTGCAAACTATATTTGACGGCACCGCATGACGTAAAATCTGTTATTTTAAAATTACATCTGACAAAACAATGTTTATATTATTTATATTATTTTATGATAAAATTGAAAATATGTATTGATAGTAATAAAATACATTTATGAACAAATTAATAATAAAATTCATTTTATAGGATTTCTTCCAACATTCGGTCCGTCTTTCATTCACTTCTATAGAGACAGTAGTAGTACCAGATATCGTTGTTCAAGCATTAATAATTGTCCGTCGGCTTTACCCATTTATACTGGTAGAGTGCTTCTTTCTTTAAAAACGGAAATCGACGATCCGGAAACCTCTTCCAGTAACGGTGTTAAAGTAGAACCTTCCACAGCTATTATCGAGGTTAGCCAAATGTGATTTGACATTTTACGCTCAAGTTGAGATTGTGGAACAAGATGAATATTCGTATTTAGAAATGCAAACATTAATTCAATATGATTTTAACTAATCAAATTGTTATAAGAAAATAGATAATGTAACATTATGGTTATGAAAGGAATATAATTTTTTTCGGAATATAAAATTTTATTCAATTACACTTAAATTTGTAAAACTTGTTTTTGATTCAATATTCAAGTAATTATTTGGAGAAAATGTGTTGTAAAAAATAATTATCTATATGTTTTAATCTTTAATTTATAAAAGACAAAATTTTTAATGACGTTAATCAGGTCAATAAAAATTATATTTAGAAATGATGATTCCGGCCATGAGAGGAGACTATATACTATTGTTGACAATGTGTAATGACAAGTCGCAAACTATCATGAATTCTCGTATAGACTCGACTGTTCATAAAATCGATCCGAATAAACGATGTTGCTTGTATATATTGTTAACATTCATTATAAAATTAAATTTGCTTGTTTAAAGTTAATTAACTTTTCCTGCAGACAAGGCATACGATATATTACTTATTAATGGAAATAAAGTTGTCAATATATTTTCATTATTAATAAGATCATGTTAAAAATATTAGCAAAGGAGAAAATTAATTTGTTTTGTTTTAGTATAATGTAGTACATTTGGAAGAGACTATACATGCATTTCATGCGAAAATATTTGATTTATCTAACTACTATTGCACATAATTCCAGGAATTATATCTTTTAGTGAGAAAAACGTGCATTTCAAGATTTGAAAAGCAATTTCGTGTTGCTAAAAGATTTAGTCAAATGAATAGTACTTTCCAAATACCATTTCAAAAAGTATGACCATCATTTGACTGCTTTATGCTTACTTTATTTCTTTCATAATGTTTTTCATTTGAGTGTACATTTGAATTGGGTATTTTTTAAGGACTTTTAAATAGTAAATAAAGTTAATGAAAGCTAGCAAAAATTAGTTAAATAATATTAATTTAATTATATATATGCATTTAAAAATTGCTTTATTTTTCAATTTGAGATATTAGCTTGTATATTTATTAAAAATTACGAGAAAGCCATAGTGATCGTAACAAATCCTGGAATTTATAATTACAAGTGATAGTATCGTAAGAATTACTTACTACTAATTTTTAGTAAACCTTTATTTTTCATGTAAATATAAAGTGTATTATATAATTTAATACGTGCAGACATTAATGCAATTAAATTCATAACACAATTAATAATTACTTTATTATCTAACAGAATGTCTTATGGAAAACAGAAGAATACCTACTAGTGGGAATATTTTTTGACGTTTGTATGATTGATCGAAGTCGCTTTAAAAATAAGCCAATTATTTTCGAGATAAGTTTGGGTAACAGTGGCAATCACCAATTTCATCAAAGCCATTCAGTACAAATGGATGACTACTGCGATAACGAGGATCGAAGTTAGTCACATTGATTTCTACATTATTTTCGGTTGAATTGGATATAACTTTATTAAAATAACCTATTGAATCAAATTTGTATAAAAAGTTGATTGGATTTATTTTCCTTTATTAAATATTTTTCTTTATTAAAATAATTTTTGTATTTAGCTATTTATTTGAATTTACTTGCAAATGCACTATTGCAGCAAATTACCAAATACCAAGTTATTTAACTACTTGAATTTAGAATGTATTTTACTTTTATTGTACTTTCAAATGGTTAAAATAAATATACATTTCGCGTAGGAAACTGTTACATACAATATAGAGTACAGTCTAACAGTCAAACACCTGCAAGACTCACTGGTACACAAGACGAAAAATTCAATTATTTGCCATTAGGATCAAACAAACCTTGCGTTTATGTTAAATCTTGGTGGCCCAATGTCGAATGGAGAATAACTAATACAAATAATCTTGCTTTTATAGCGAGATTTCTCGTAAGTTCAATACAAAATTACGATAAAAAAGACAGTAAAAGTGTTGCAGTTACGTAATAAACTCAAGGAGTTTATATTCTTGAAGAAGCAAAAATGGTAAAACTGAAATTGAAAATCGTTAAAAGTGTTTCGGTTGCAAACAGTATCGTAATTCCTGAAAACTAATTTTTTTTAACTTTTAAACGTAAATAAGCAATGTTTACTTATTTTAAGCGTTTTTTTTAACGTTAAATGTTCGTTGATGTTCGTAAGTAATAAAAACAACTTTCTTTGTAGAAAGCAGAATTAAACCAGATAGAGAAAATGGTTTCGACAAAAAGTGAAGAAGCTTATGAAGCATACAATAAAATGATCGACTTTATAAAATATTATTGTATACAGTATTTGCATAAACTGAGTACAGGTAAATATGATGACGAGGGAGGAACAACAAAATTGGATCGACTTAGGATGAATATGTGTCGTCAAGAAGTTGAAAATATATTGAAAATAATACAAACAAACGGATATTTATCCGGTAACAACTATATCAAAATTGCTATAAGTCATGCTTACAAGTATTTACAGAAAATAGAAAGTATTTGTGAAGACGTAAGTTTATTTAAGAAATAAAACTTGTTTACTTGTTCCTAAACGATATTACGATAAACGTTTGTTAAACTATCAATACAAACTATAACAGACATTTTGTTTGAAAATGACTACGGAAAAAATATGCTTTATAATATACGGAGGAAAATACAATAATAAAAATTATCTGATTTAGTCATGCCGGTGTAAAAAATTGTTCTTCAAAAATATGACCAGAAATTGATAAGTAATCTAAATCATATTCTGATCAAAAACTCATCGAAAAATGATACAATGTTTGATCATTATTTATTCGAAACATAACAATATTTTGTGACAGATAAAATAATAAATTTTTGTAATCATGGTAACTTTCATTTATTTATTAGTTTTGACAATGTAATTATTATATTTAAATCAAATAATGATAATTTTTTGATCAGCATATGATTTTGAGTACATATCAATTTAACGCAAACAAATTTAGATTAAAAAGGCACTTATTCATATTTAAAGTTAATCGTTTTCAGAATGTACTTATAAATAGATCTTTCATTATTTTATTTTTCTCAATATACTGAAGAGAAAATAATAACATAATAGAAATAAATAACTATAGAGTTAAAAGTTGTATAGATTTATGATCAGAAGTAATAGTACATTATAACTTGAGGGTGAAAAATGTTGTACTATAATTCTATAGAGCGCGAAGTTTTAATTTACCTGCATGAGTTAGACCGTAGAATAGACAAAGTTAAGGTGATTCTTAAAGTTTACTATACCAGAGTTAGTGTCCTTCTAAACTCGATTTTTTGGACATTGGGGCGGTTACTCAGCCAAAAGTTTACATTGAAAATTAATTTTTCTTTAACCATAATATTCTCCCAGAATCTAAGAATGACATAATATATTTTAGAATATTTAATTCATTGTCAATAAATTGTTCTTTAAAAAAAGACTAACTTCGGGAACGCAGACTTCAAGAATCACCTTAAATATTCACATTTACTCATATTCACAATCATTAATTATAGGTGATAGTTTTAGTTTAAATAATTTAATATAAGAAGCTTTTATCTCTATAATCTGTACATCAAAATTTACTTTTGAATTGTGTAGAAATATTTACGGTTAAATTTAGTGGAAATAAATTATGAACTTACCTAGATGTGCAAATAGTGAAGTCTTCCTCTTAACTAGTCAACGACTATCTTCATTTTCTCTGAAAAAATAAATTAAAAATACTGTTTGACGAGTGCAAAAATACAAATTAATAAAAAATATACCCGTTTCAGTAATTTACATTTTAGTATCAGATATAGTAAACCCGAATAATAGGAAAATCCGTTTTTGGAGTAAAAATCAATTGTTCCTATATTATGTATAATTTGTTGTAAATTGTCACATTATGATCGCAATCTGGTGATAATAAAAAACATTACGTAAATGATCGTATAACTATTTTCGAATACATTTCATTTAAATTACTTAACTATAGAAATGAATATATAAAACAAGTTCATAATTAAAATTAGTCATATTTATTTACTTCATGCTTTTATTAAAAAATATACTCTTAATTCATGCATTCATGCTTTTTTAAATAGCAAATTAAAATTTATTTTTGTTGAATTTTGTGATTTAAATTAAACGCTACATGCTGCTTTGAGCTTTGGATATCAGACGATATTTAAACTAGGTACATGCATTTTTAAATACCTGTCGTACGAAAGCACTGTATGAATAAATGAGAGACACGTATGCACAATACGGCTGAAGTCTTGAATAAATGAAATAAAAAAATCAGGATCAATATAACTTCGAACAGTTTACAGGATTTCTGCAATCAAAATAACTAGCAAAATATAAACATAATTATTTTTCTATTGACCGAATCTTCTTCTAATAAAAAAATCTTTTCATTCAGCCGCAACAGAGTCTTCCTGATGTGTTCATTTGGATGATTGCTGGCACAAAACGGGTAGCTTACGTACGTTTACCGGCAAGATCCATTATGTATTCAGAGGATGAGGCAGAGCGCGGTGAAAAATGTGGCCAGCGAATAAATGTATTCATGAAAAATGTGGAAAATCAGACCGAAACGTTCGATTATAGTGCATGCAAAATAGAAGTATTTCTGTGGCTGGCAAATGCAAAATTCACCATGGCTTGTTGGAACGCGATACCACCAGGCTATGATGTGGATCATGAAGCGAACATAAATGTATTTCCTCGCTTCATCGAATACATCCAATCATCGGTAAGCGCGACAAGAATTTTTGCCAAGTTCATTGATCAAATTACGTTTCTTGGGGAAATAAAACACAGTTTGAATATTACGTATTGACTCAAGCAAAAAATAGATAAAAAATTGATATCTTTATTCGTAGTTGTAATTCATTGATAAATTTATCAGAATTCACTGCGTGAAAAATCAAACATTAGAATACTTGACATTTGCATTTATTTTGTCTATAAATTACTGATTCTCAACGAAAAATATCTTTATATCGATCACTTTCTGCTTATATAATTAATATGTAAAATTTTTATATCAAGTTTCCCATTTTAAATAACCATTCTATATGTAAACTCGACCATTAAAAAGTAGGTCTTTTGAAATAGGACAACCTGTATATTCTATAACATATATTTTAAATCTGTACATACATATTCTTTGAATAAACATTTTTATACACGTTCAATTTAACATAGAGAAAAGTTAATTGAAATAATGTATATTTGATATTTTTTGTTTGTTTAAAAAATGGCTTATGAAAACGCCGAGCTTTGTAAGAGTAACCGAAAAGAAAAAAATAAAAATAGCGAAAAAAAGAAGAACTGCTTAATTGTGAAATTATAAGACAAAGGCGAGTTATCGCATTTAATTTTCACGAACGCGTGCTCTTCTACTCTTTAAATAAAAAAGTATTTTACATACAAATTTACTTTTTCTGGTTTCATTGCAGACATTCCAGCTTCGAGCACATATATTTCAGGGTCGCTTCGATCCTGGAATGGATGCTTCTGGTTTATTGGATCCATTTGTTCGTATCATTTTTCATGGATACACACTGTCCACTAAAGTGAGTTCGTTTGATTTTCCTTGTAAGCAAAAAATTACCTTAAATAAGCTGGCAATTCCTTTGTGTTTTGAAATGTTTTGATCTAAGATATTTTTATAAATATTTTATTTGAAAGAATCTTTCTTTTGAATTAAATAATATATTACTTCTTCTTCATTTTATAGATAAATGTAATTTGATTTAAATTTCCAAATGAATATAAATAATTCTGATTATTTTTTACGTTATTAAATATTATTTAATGATATTATCCTATCCAACTAATATATAAATTTCAATTTATGTTTGTCTGTCTGTTTGTCTGTTACCTCATCACGGAAATTCTACCGAACCGATTTTAACCAAATTTTGGGGGTATATTACTCAACAATTGCTGAGTGTCGTAGGCTATATAAAATTGAATTTGCATTAAAAAAATTTTTACACAATTTTTTATAAAGGGGATTGTCATATGGGGGTTCGTCATAGGAGGAGGTCGTCTTAGGAGAAGGTCGTCATAAAGGGAGGAGATTTTTTGCAAATTCTACTGGGCCAATTTACTTGAAATTTTAAGGGTATACAGTGTTAATACTGCAGATTGCGATGGGCTATATAAATTTGCGATATATACATTTCGACGCTTCTTACGTAAAAGGTGACATCTCAAATTTTGTGTACAAAAGGGTACATCTCCTATGCTTAAACATAGGAGATGTATCCTTTTGTACAAAAAATTTGAGATGTCACCTTTTACGTAAGAAGCGTCGATTTGATGTCTAGAGAACAAAAATTTTATGTCATAGTTTCATCACTTCAAGGGGGGGGGGAGTGTTATAGGGATGCTATAAGGAAGTCATAGACAGATCATAGGGATAATAGAGGGGGGGAGTTCATAGGGAGCACATAGAGGGTCCATAGAAGTATTTCGGGTGAAACTAGGGATTTAGTCAGGACTCATACACGGTCATAAGGAAGGGATTCCAAGGTTTTGCCCAGGCGAAGTCGGGGCTTCAGCTAGTAAAAAAATTAAAAACAAATAATAAATATACTCGATGACGAGTTCAATGAGACAATGGATCCAATAGTGATTTGAAAATACGAATACATGTAAAAAAGAACAAATTAAATATTCTTTCCCGAATTTCATATTTAATTTTTGCATAATTAAGCCCAGGCGAAGCCGGAGCTTCAGCTAGTATTGTAATAAATGAGGAATAAAATTTATATATCCATCCATCCATTCCACCCATCCATCTATATTAATAAAATTGATGAGAGTATGAAGATGGTTGCTATGCGTTAAAATATTGTTGTTCAAAAATGAAAAAAACAATGTTATTAAAAATATAACGAAATAAAAGCCACAAAAAAATAAAATAATAAATACATATAAAAATATTATAACAATTCAAGGAACTATTGAAACATTTTCGTTTTCTTCTTCTCTTTTGAAATTTTAGATAATAAAACAAAGTTTAAATCCATTCTGGGATCAAACACTTGTCTTTCCTCCTATTGTATTACATGGAACAAGAGAATACATAAAGTCAACGCCTCCAAAAGTAGTCGTCGAAGCTTTTGATAAGGATTTATGTGTAAAGATAATTATTATATTAATGAATATACTATTTTATAACAATATTACAGAATACCTAATCAAAAAAGAAAATTTATATATATTTTCTTATGTTAACATTAATTTTTATAAAAATTGTGAAACACTTTATAAATCAGAATATTTGAATATTATATCTTACAATTGATAAAGGGTACAATGGAATTTTGCGGAAGAAATGTTGCAACGCCTGTTGTGAAACTTAATACGGAAGCGTATGTGATGCCGGGTTTCCCACCGAAATTAGCCTGGTGCAAGCTCTCATCGCTAAAGGATTCTACGGAATCATCTATTCTCGCAGCATTTGAACTTATTGAAGTAAGACTGATACTTGTTTGAAATCAAATTTACAATATCGAAGTGATTTTAAGAATTCCGAATGCACAATTACAGTTTATTGATTGAAATCACAAATAGAAAATAAAGCAGTGACAACCTTTTTGATTTCGGTGAACAAAATGTTTGTTAAAAAAAAACAAAACATTCGATTTCTATTACGTGTGGCCTAATACTGGCGCAATATTGTTGCCGACATTGCCAGTACTGACGATAGTACAGAAACTGTATTAACTTTATTGTTTCTCAATATTGGTCAGGTACCAAAATGATAACATCAATCGGACTTCGGCCCAGTTATTCGCCAATACAGATTTGTTATTAATTAACAACAGGATATACTTTGGCACAATGTTGGAAAACTAAAGTATTAGTTGATAATTACGTACCGATATAGTACAGTAATACCATTGTGTCAGCATAGCTATTGTACTGATTTACTACTAGATCAATATTGGTATTATACGAAAATAATTTATAATATTTCTTACATATTCTTTTAATATTCAAATTATAATTTTCTTGTAACTACTTACTTTGTAGTTATTTTTGGTATAATTTAGTAATTTGAAAATCGACTGGTAGTAGGAATTGAACACCAGTCCCTCAGCATACTGGTCTCGTACTTTATCCACTGGACTATGACAACTTCGAAAATAAACGGTTGAAATTCCTTCTTAAGTTGTTTCTTTGGGCGTAAACCAATATTGAATCAGTACCGATATAGTGTAAGTTCAGTACTGGCATAATACCAGCATAGTACTCATATACAACGGCCACTTCTAGATAAGTAATAAATAAGCAGTGTTGATTCGTACGTCAATAGAATTCATCGCTGATACTGTTCCAGTATTCTGCGAAGAAACAATTTTATATAATTTTTCAGTACTTTTTCAATTCTGGCATTATACTAATATGCAATAAACACCACTATAGCAATATACAAATATTACTAGATTGTTCATCACTACAGTTAATTCAATAGATAAATCATACGTTTACATTTTTACGAATTTTAGTTCACATAAACCAAAATAAGTAATTTATTTTCAATGAACTCATTATTTTTATTTAATGAATTCACTTCATTCACTGAAATTACTTGAATTCAGTAAATGTAGTGACTTCATTGAAAATCACTGAAGTCATTGAATTGTCACTGATTTTTTAATTAAACTATTAACTTATATTCTAATTTTCCATTTGGAAACAAAATACTGAATCTATATATACGGAGTTCGACTTTGATGCATGAGTCAGCAGTATTTTTTATATTATTTATTCTACTGGTATGTTTTGTTCATTCGTATTATGCCAACACTGAGCCGGTTCTCACAAATCAGACAAAGTTGTGTTGATACATAGTACTGAGCCAATATCGACAATGTAATGGATTCACGTTCTAGCCAGTACTGTTTATACATTACTTGTCAACTGGCATTTGTAGTACATTAATCCTTCGGCAGCATTGTCCCAGTATTGAAAAATACTTTTCTATTGGCATGCGTTGTACTTTAGTCTTTTGCCAATATTGAACCTGTACTGAAAAATTAAACAAAATTGTATCGGCATGCGATACTCAGCCGGTATCGGCAAGATACTGACTTAGTGTCCGTGTCAGTACTGTTTGTACGTTACTTTACTTTTTTTTGTACTTTGTTCAAAATATGCCAGTCTCTTGGCAATATGGAACCAGTACTGAAAAATTAGACAAAATTGTATCGGTATGTGATACTTAGTCGGTATTGGCAAGATACTGGCTTAGTGTCTGTGTCAGTACTGTTTGTACTTGACATTTCTACTGGCATATATTGTATTTTAGTCTCTTGCCAATATTGAACCAGCATTGATAAATCTCATTGCATGCGGTCGTACACGCATAATAAAAGTACAGTAAAGACTACCGAAAGTATAAGAAAAATTGTTAGATTGTCAAGCAATCTCGGACTTTTTTGGTTAAATAGTATATTTTAAAGTAAAATTTAATAAAAATTCCTACATTTATTATAGTTTCTGTAAGGCAACATAATAAATAAAATTATATAACAAAATAAAAATAAAATTATATGACAAAATAAAAAAAAATTTAGTAAATACAGAAAGTAAATATTATCATTCAACAGAAATTATAAAACATTTCTATAATAATTACGAGATTTTGAAGAAGTATTTGTTTGCCAGTATAGTAATTTTTATTAAAAAGTTTGACAATTAAACTATTATGTGAAATAAACACATACAGAATTTTCCTTAAAGAGAATGTTTTGCAGTATAGTAATTTTTATATTAAAATATAACAAATGCAGTCTGAGTCGTATTTCCAAATACGATGTTAGCCACTGTTTATGTTTCAGTGGATCAGTGGCTACGCGCGGGACTTCGTACTTATGAGAACGGCGGTTCAATTCCTATCAACGAAAAAAGTTTGTCCAATTTAATTACCTACTCACAAATAAAAAAATACCATCCTATAGAAAAATAAAATTCGCAATAATAAATAAACCAAATAATAAAATAAAAATTATATTTTTTAAATATTAGTCTTCTAAAAAATGTATTTCAGTCTAGTAATTTCTCCTAAATCGTAATAATAAATATTAATGTACTTCCAAAAAAGTCCGAAAATATGATGCAGTTTAGTAATTCTTACTAAATAATATTACGTTAAATGAAAGATTATTTCTGAGCGTGTACATGAGTACTTGCACAGTTGAGTACTGTTTCAACTATCGGCGCAATAACATCTTAATATCTGCTTTCTACTGGTGACAGTGGTCGAACTATATTGAAACGGTACTGAACCATTGGTGCTTTGCCGTACTACGGCTGTCAAGTCTGAGCTAGTATTGTGCCATTTGTCAACTCCAGCAATTTCCTTCTGGGTAATCTTGAGATAATTCGATTATCTTATGTATTTAAATAATTGCTTTAATTAATTGCTATACGAAGTTATTATGTAATCATAAATTTTGATTTTTTATTCGATTTATTCGATATTTGTAATTATATGATTGTTTTCAGCTGTGTTATATTATATATGCAATGTTTGGTAATGACAAATACCGAGCTCATTACGTAGTAGTATTATAATTTATTAATCCACTTGATTATTTCCAACTCTATGACAAACAGCTTCAATAATTCGTGTTATTTGTACGCAGTATGGCATTACTAATTCTACAATAATATTATTATTTATTGAGCAAAACATTTCACACTTGCTATGTGAAATTACAGGTGTGAAATCTCTCTCTCTCTCTCTCTCTCTCTCTCTCTCTCTTTCTCTTTCTATATATATACAGTAGTAAAAATATCTTATAAAATAATTATTAAGTTTTAAGATATATTTAGTCTCTCAATTATCACAGTCAAAGCTTGTTTTTACAATATAGCTGAATATATAAATATGATAGAATATTATAAAGTAGTTAAATGTACATGACATCTAAAGTAGTGTTAACGTAAACAAATTAAAAGAGTATCCTTAAAAATAAATGAAAATCCCTTTTTCCAATAAAAATGATTTAATGAGCTTTATTAATAGTTATGAAATTTTATTGCTGTTAAGAAAATCACTAAACATTCATGATAAATGTTTCTATAACTATAAATGTTTTTCTTCACGCTATTTATACGATCAAAAATATTATAAATTAGTGACAATCAAAAATTAAACTATGATATTTATTACAACTAAATTAATTTATGTTTTATTATTGAATATTTCTCATCTGATAATATTTATTTAATTTTAGAAATTTTTTTTTATATTCAAATTTCCAAATCTTGAAACAGAAATTTTTTTCTTGCTTGAAATGAATGCAGTTTTTATCTGATTGAACAAATAATTCTAGATATTTGTTATTCTATATATTTATATTTTTTATTGATAGAATATTTAGATGGATATTACACTTTTCCCGCGTGGAAAAATTAGTCTGGATATAGTCTGGCAAAGTGTATCCAGACTACATCCAGACTGCTTTTTCCACTAGGGTTGTTAAGAAAAAATATTCATGCTATAAATATGAACATTTTTCGCTACACTTTAAACATCAAATATTTAACCAAAAATCAAATATAAACCCGTGTGAAAAAATTAGTCTGGATATAGTCTGGCGAAGTGTATCCAGACTACATCCATACTATATCCAGACTACTTTTTCCACTAGGGAAGATAAGTCACATTTTATATCTAAATACATTGTACACTTTATGCATATATTTATATTAATATTTGCAGTTTAAGTTAAATTAAGTTAGATAAAATTAAAACATATTAAATTTAATTTTGTATTTCAATCGATTGAATTTTCTTAACAGGTTGATGGTCGTGAAATTGTTGATTTGCCGCTTGACGCTAATACCGATAAAGTTTATCGAGTACCGGATGACATTCGACCGAAAATGAGCAGATATAGATTAGAAGTGATATTCTGGGGCATACGAGATATGAAGAAAATTAACTTTGCGCCTGTGCATAGGCCAAAGATAGTTATTGAATGCGCTGGCATTCATATTAATTCGGAAATTATAGAGAATGCCCGAAAAAATTGCAATTTCGATGATAATCATGTTATAATTGATCTGGTTAGTTTAAGCTGTTTAACTGTTTTTTGTGTCTAATTAATTTAATTATTACTTGAAACATTTTCTTATGCATTTAAAAAAATTGTGTTTTCGAAATAAAACGCTTATATTCTTTAGATGAAAAAAATAAATAAAGATAAAACGAATTACTTATTTATCTTTGTTAATATTTAATATTTGTAAGATTAGTGTCTTTTTAATTTTGTTCCAATTTATAGTATATACTTATAGTAAAACTATATGAATGAATTGTATAGATTATAATTTTTAGTAGATCAAATAAATTGTTTGCTAGTTTTAACTAGAAAATAATAATTTTTAGGACTTGCCAGTAGAAAGTACATATTACCCATCGATTACCATAAAGGCATACGATTCGCGTGGCTTTGGCTGTTTCAAATATACCGGCGTGTGCATTATACCAACAGCTTACATGTTTTTACAGAATCTCATTACCCAAGAGGATTACGAAAATCAAATTTTAGACACGATATTTGCCCTAAAATCACACTTATCAAACAGTCAGTCGTCTCCTGTAAGTAAATCTGCATAATGTAATATATCTGTCTAAATGAAAAACAAACTTAAATATTGTCAATTATTATTGATTATTATTTTTATATTGTACAAAAGGTAAACTTTATATACGTGAATAAAGAAGTAATACAAATTATTATATTATGTATGAAAATGAGGATAATTCAATCATATTATATAACAACATGATTAGGTTATATAATTTTTTACATCAGATTCATACATGTTATCGTAATTTTTAGAATAATTTAAAGATAGAAGAACTTAAATTTTAGAACAGTATTTAGTTAAGATAATTTTTATTAGATTTTTATTTACGTAATTTTTTACGTATTTATAAATTAATGTAAGTACAAAATTTCATTCAAACCAAAGCAAAAGTTTAAAATAAACGAAGACAATGAAACAAATAAAACTAAAAATAAACTACTAAAACGCCATACTTATTTGCAGTTTTCTTATATATTGTCAGACTATGACCTAGATAAAAAAGAGAGAATGAGTTTAATAAGCCAAAGAAAGTTTTCTGAAGAAGAATCTTTTTCAAAAATCATGACTCTAGTTCGTGGCATGAAACATCTTTGGAAAGAGGTTATTAGCAGCTGCAAAATAAAACAACAAAGTTTAGTAATTCAACAAAATGAATTAAGCACAAACGACGAAACGCTGGATTGGTGGAGCAAGTACTACGCATCTCTAGAGGTAAGAAACACATCCATTAGAATAATTATGTATAATAATTTACTTGACAATATAAGATAACAAGCTTTTCCTTACTTAGTGGGAAAAGTAGTTACTTTTCTCACCCTCGTAAGGAAAAATATCGTACTTAATTACTGAAGCAAGCAGAGGCTTTCTCTCTCGTGAGAATGGCATCACTCGTGGGAAAAGCCTCTGCTGACTTCTCTTGTTAAGTACTATAGTTAAGTACTACACGCAGAGCAGAATTGATATAAAAATTTGTGTTTAAAATTGAAAATTTACTGAGCTTTAAGTAATACAGGGACAGATGCAAAATTTCACGAAAAATTACTGAACTTTAAATGAAATATTATTGAATATTTATGAAAAATTCATGAAAACGCAATAATTTTTAATGAAAAGTTCAGTAAATTTTCGCGAAATTCTGCATTTGTCCCTGTATTACTGGAAGTTCAGTAAATTTTCAATTTTAAACATAAATTTTTATATTAATTCTGCTCTACGTGTAGTTAATACTATTTTTGTTAGGAGGAGAAAACGCGATACTCGCAACCATACCAGGAAGAAGTTTCCGCAAAAAGTAAAATTGCTACAATCACAGTAAGCGAATGCTAACTATATTCTAATCTTATTGAAAAGCCTGTAGAAATGGAAATTGTTCAAAATGTCTGTCGGTATATTGCGTGTATATTTATATGGACGGAATACCCTGACGTGGCTAGACATATGGAACATGTTCTCGGGGTTGTGAACTTATGGTGGACTTATCGGATTTCACGACTTCCTTTGCGTTGATTAGATTTATCCAACGGAATTGGAGATGCAGCCGCAATTTTCCGGATTTGAAGATAGACTGAAAAGCTTCGATTTGTTAAAAGGAAAACGAAGTGGTGATCCTTACTACGATCAGAATAATTATGTCGGTCGATTCAAAGTAATGTTAATCGATTAGTATATACTTTAACGTTTCTTCCTATAACAGACTTAACTTGATTAATTAATGAAACGATGTGTCGACTTGGGATTAGTTTGTTTCTTGCAATTTTCTCATTGAAGAAGAAATTAGAGATTACTCATGTTTTCACTTATCTAGATTAAAATGAATTCAGTTAGATTAACAGTTACTTGCTAAATTTACTTGCAAAGCGTACTGTAGATTATATGAAATTACGAAACACTGGTTCTGGGTAACATAAAGTGAGAATAGCTAATTTAATATATATATATATATATAGGTGGATGGAACACTTTGATAAATAGACAGTATATTTAATGATAAAGTTACAGCAATCATGACCTTATTTGTTGCAATAAGGAAATGAGAGAAAAGAATACAATTTAATACTTTCATTATAATTTAATTATGTTTACATTATTTCACTTTCTGTTTTTCGAACAAAATTTTTCTCTAAATTGATTATAAGACAGATTATGAAGTTGGAATAAACTTGTCAGTCATATCAAGTAAAATGTTCTTTAACTGTAATGCAAAATTTTCAGTTGAATATCAGATTGTTTAACGTTTAACAATCATATAATAAAATGTGAATTAATTTCCTACGATTAATTTAACTTAAATTACTTATCACAAAAATTTAATTTACCTAAATTGTGATTCGTACAGTAGAAGTGATAGTTTTAACTACATAGATTTAAATGTTTCGTTTGACTGTGTTTTATTAATCCTTGATTTATTAGAACAAGTTACCTCTATGTGAATCGATAATAACTTGTACGAGAAAAAGTGTTGACACGTAAAATGTAAAATGAAATTTTAGGGTTATATAACGCTATACGAATGGCCAAAAGCTGGAAATATAGAACAATACAGAAATAAATCTGGCAGAAATGCCGCAGATGGATTATGCTGTGATTATCCAACGCAAGAGCCTATACATTTACTTGTGCGACTTTACATAATAAAAGGTATCATTCGTAAAATGAATCGAAAAACGATATATATTGCATTGCTAACTTTATATGCCATCCAAAATAGGTATCGCTTTACGACCCACCGACCCTTTCACTGGAAAGGCAGATCCATACCTGCGCATCAGACTCGGCAAAAATCTTATCAACGATCGAAAAAATTATATACCAAACCAACTTAATCCACTATTTGGCAAGTACGTTTTATTAGATTTCATTTTTCTCCCTAAAATGAATTGTATTTTACATATCAGATGATAATGATAATACATACACTGCGTGTATGGTAAATTGGTTAATACCGAGGTGCGTGGTTTTTTATCAAGTTTGATAAAGCAATGTCTGAGGTGCGTGTTTTTTAAATTTAGGTATGAATTACAGTATCCGAGGTGCGTGTTTTATGAATTTTGTTAAAAATAATCATATCCGAGGTGCGTGGTATTTAAAAGTAAGAAAAAAGGGAAGATGCGTGCAATAAATTTAACAACAGACATTTTTCTGTAATTCTTTTTAATGCTCATAAAATAATTCTTGAAATTTTGAAATATTCTTCTTAAAACTTATTAAGACTCATAAAAAACAGAAAAATTAACAACTTTAGCTAACAAAAAGAAATTAACA
>JABFPJ010002408.1:0-19714 GCA_022817425.1 Gryon sp. ZL-2020
AAAAAAAAAAAAAAAAAAAAAAAAAAAAAAAAAAAGAGTAAAAAAAGTCGAAACGACAGAAAAAAGCGTGCACAGAGGGTTGGTAGTGTATTTCTTTTATGAATAATGTCAACGAATATCTGGGTTATAGTAGGAATCGTCCAAACGAACGCGAAATATGTCGAACCACATTCGTCATTTGAACGCACCGTTAACAAGTTTCCATCATACTAAATTGAAAAGTATTCGTCGGGAATACCGCTCGAATCTCAGGGCACGTGTTTGGTCTGTAAACGCATTAACATTCCATCCAGAACGTCGGCTACAATACATCAATGCATTCGTATTGAATTCCAGTGAAATACCTCGGCAAGAATATCACATGCAGGAACGCGCGAGATGGCAAAGAGTTCTCGGCGATTCGCTATTTATATCTAACGCCATATGCCCCATGTAAAAAATCATTTTCATCTTACTCTTTGTCAGTTTTTGTCAGCGAAAAAAAATATTGATTCTTTTTGACTTTGATTTTTTTCATACACATTTTTGTATTTTTTTTCTACATCGTCAAAGTTTGTAATTAAATACAAAAAATGTTTGTACTGTCAAAAGTGTGTAACTTTGAGGGCGAAAAAATAAGTTTACTTAGTCAAATTATTTTTGAGAACCATCGTTTATAATTAATTTTGCTTCGATGCAAAAGAAACACTTGTTAAGTATGTAATCTGCATGTAAATAAATTACGTGAAAGCTTGTTTTTCCACGTAATATGAGGGAATATGGTTGTAAAGTCATTAAGAAATAATAAGAAATATGTATGAAGTGACAGAAGTGAGGGAGAAAAAACGTTTAATTTGGATGGAACAATATTACATTGCAACATATGAAGCTTTTTACTTTTTTTTTGCAACTCGAAGTTTAATTTTAACAGATGTAAAATATTTGTCATTTTGAAATGATGTTTAGTTTTTGGAATATATTTTCCTCTCTTTTTTCGCGTGAAAATAAAGATATTATTTTTTATTAAAAAGCAATCACTTTGTTTCGATCGGCAATGTATGCATAACGTGAAAAAGATGGAGGAAAAAATGTGTTTTTTGGTTGTAAAAAAAATATTTAAACTCCCATATATTATTCTAACATTAAACGTATTTTGTATAGTAGCAAAATATGAACAAAATGTTAGTAGTCTTTAGTATTCGTAATTACTTTTTTTCCTGTAAAATTTTTAACACAAACTAAAGTATTCTGAATATATAAACTCCACTATATTGGGTATATCTATTTTTTGCACTTTTTTTTATTTATCATGATAATATAAATTTGCATGATAATGCATTTTCATATTTCAATTCGTCATATAATAATCATTTTAAAATGGACTTATTTTGGGAAAATAATTATAACACTGTGATAAATATAAGTTTGATTACCAACGTTATTAAACAAATTTGTAAACACGAATTGAAATAAAATTTATATACAAACGTTCTGATCAGAACGGTTTTGAAGCTTTTTTAGAACGTTTTGAAGTGTTTTCTCTAAAAAAAAACGTATAATGCGTTTCCAAAAAAACATTTTAAACATTAAAAACACTTGTATACGTTCTATGTAGAACGTTTAATTCTTGTAGAACGTTTCAAAAACTAGAAGTTTTACAGTGTTATCACTGTAAAAAATGATTGCCCCATTTTCTTAAATTCAGTATAAAAAATTCTGAAATTCAGTGTAAAATGTTCTTAATTAAGATAATTTAAACTTAATTTAAGAACATCTTATACTGAATGTAAGAATATTTTACTGAATTTAAGAAAATAAATCAAAACCCATTTTTACAAAATAATTTACAAATTACATTTTATTTTAAAGTCTGATATAAAAGCAGTGAAAATGTTTTTGACTGCATTAATTTATACGATGCTTGGAAATGTACATAATTTATCTCGTTAATCATTAGCAAGTATGCACAGTAGATTTAAGTGGTTCGGTTTGGCACCACTATACGCAACTATGGCGTTTATAATTTTATTAGGTGTGATGCAAATCAGGGTCAAATCAGATTTTATACTCCAAATGTTGTTTACAAATTGTTTACAAATAACAAAATTATGCGCGAATTGATTTTATTGATTATCTGAATCATTACTCAATTCTTAATTTTATTTTTTTTTATGTATCTCTATGATATTTGTTAACATCGCTATGAAATCCTTATGACATCCCTACGATACCCTTATAACATCCTTTTGACATCCTTATGATATCTTTATGACATCCTTATGACATTCTTACGATATCCTTTCGAAATCCTTATGACATCCTTATGACATCTCTGTGATTTCCCTATGACATCTTTATGATATATCTATATGTCATCCGAGGGAGGGGAAGCTTTGACACAATTTTTTTCTCGAAATCAAATGCATGTATCGCAAGAGTGGAAATTCTACAACACTTCAGAGACCTAAAGCTATATTCCCTCGAAATTTAGTTGAAATCGATTCGGTAAATGTTACGTGATTGATATACAAACAAACATATTTTCAGTTGTATATATTAGTATCTATTAAGTAAGTGTGAGTTGAATGAAAGCTCGATTTTATTACCACAACTTAATACAATTTACAGTGAAACAAGATCACGTGATTTTGCGTTTATGTCAACTGGAAAGGACTCGAGAAAGTTTGTTCTCGTGGGTATTATATAAGTTGCGACAAAAATTCATGCTCAATATAACTTCGTCAATATTGCATATAGATGTAAATTGTACCGACATCAAAATAATTTAAATATTACCCTGACAAATTCTATCAGTTATAATAAAAGTTTGGTTCATTGAATAATGAAGTATTTGGATACATTTTTTTCTTAAAGTCAATTGTAATTTTTTGACTCGATATAATCTTTTTGGTGAACATATGATGTAACAAAACAATAACTAATAATAAAACAAACTGAATAAAAGAACATTTTAAATTATTTTCATCCATTTTTTTCATCATTTAATCAAAATTTAACATGAATAGTAAAATAAATCATAATGTTCAATTTAAACAGCATATCGAAATTATAATTGCAATATAGAATTTTAGATGATAAAAATATTAAACAAATGTTAAAAAATGTTCGGTGTTGCATATTGAACTTGCAGCTCTGACTCGGAAAGTTGAATAAAGGCTTCAGAATCATGGGCTTTTGTGTCTGTCATATAAAAAGATCCCTTACGTTCAGTTAGTACTCATATTGTAATATGAAAAATGTGTATATTTACATTAAAGACATATGCATCATACATTTTCAAACAGAAAATGTTTAAAATTAAAGTATGCGTTGAATTACAAAAAATACATCACATTCATCATAAAGTTAATATCATTACTTTATTTACTAAAGCGCGCATAAGTTTGGTAAAATTCCAGGTCAATTATTATTTCTACGCTGAGGAAAGGTATTTTTATTTCCATACATGCTAATTTTTATTTGAATAATAAAACATTTCATTTCAAATAAGTAAAGTAAATATTCTAATTAAATGTATTTTTTGTAATGTCCTGATTAAACAAAAGTTTACTCAATGTATTTATAAGGATTATTAATACAATCTTTTCCACGCATATACTTTTCATAAGATTTCAAACTGTAAAAATAAATAAAACTATTTTCACATTTCTAATTTTCCAAAGTAGAATTGTGTAGTCATAAATGAACTTGCATAGATTTCTTCTAACAACCCCATTTTCTAGATAAGTCACATCTTGGAACTTGTAACTTTTCTGTCTAGTCATTGAGGAGTACGTAAAAGCATACTCGAGCAATTTGTTAGGTCTTCAAATGGCTGTCAGTCACAGCCAGTTACTTTTACTCGGAGTGAATGATTTAACAAAACCGCGTACAGAGAGGTAAGAAAAAAATCAAGTTAAGTTTAGTACGATACTTGATCTTCAATTTGTCGGGTTGATGCACTCGCAGGAATTAGCATCGTATCGTATAAAAGATATCAGCTTTTTGCATTGGGCGAATCTGATATTTTTGTATAAACATAAACTGTATGTACTGGTTTCGATGATTCTCGATATATATATATATATACATATATATATAGATTTATAAGGGTGTGCATGTTTTTGCACATACACAAATACAATCACTTGTGTGAGTGTTGGAGTGTTTGAGTGAGTTGATACAGAAACGAGACTAAAGAGGGGTGTGTCTGCGGGTGCATTACGCTGATTGCTGGTCGTGAGTTCTTCGTGCGCTGGCGTTATACAGAGCGTCAGGGCCATGAAAGAGGGCGAAGAGGCCATGACCTGCGAACGGGGAAAGAGCAGTACAGATAAATAAAGGCAACGAGAACTCTAAAATCCACGCTGAAGAAGAGAGAAAGAAGTTAAAAAAAAGGTAAAAGAAAAAGAGGGTTGGAAAATAAGAGCCCTCCTTTCAACTCCCTTAAGTAAGTGAAAGCGGCTCGAACAGGGAGAGACAGAAGTGCGCCGCATGCCTGCGGATTTTAATTCCTTAAATGAATGACATAGCTTTTATGTTCCTCAGTCGCTTCTTTTTTCGATAATACCGGACGTTCAATTCGCGGATGCTCTTTCAGGATTAACTTTGACCGGTAAACTTGAATTGGTTAGATGCATTTTTCGAGTACAATGCCACCGAATGATGAACGAGACGAAACGAAAAGAAGATTTCAACTTTCAAGTGATTAGGCTTTAAGGAAAAGTATATAGTTCATACTTAGTTGTACAAAGTACTTAATATGTGCAATTTTATATGAAGAGATACTCTGATGGACGACAATATATGAAATATAATTTTATATTCTGAATATGTGCCATATTGCCGCAAATTATATAAATTATGTATATTTTTTATATATTTCAAATTTACATAAAATGTAGATTCGATTATTTTTTTTTATATTTAAAACTTTTTATTAATTTTTACAATTTTTTATATTTTTATATTTTAAAAATATATAAAACAATATACAAATTATATATTAAATGTAAAATAATAATAATTCGACAAATTAGCAGATTGAGTATTGAAATTCAGAATATTAACATACTAGTAATACTTTCTGTGGTGACAAAGAGGAAATAAGAAGATGAAGAAGTTGCGAGTAAATACATGTTTCGATCTAAACCTCAATAGCAGTGTGAACTGGAAAACGGATTCTTTGTGAATCAAACTCAACTGAATTGCAATTTTTGGACATTACATTTGAAAGGAATAATGGAAGAGTTGCGCGGCTTTTGAGATCGTTTGTAGTTTATGGCAAACGGTAACTTTAAAGTATGTAATAGTAACTTTAAAGTGTCGTGACGATATTTCAATGATAAGCTTTATTGAAAAATCTTGACTTTTTTGTGAACGGGATTTGTTTCTTAATTAATTTATATTTTTTTATTGATATTCAATAATCAATATGAACAAAATGTTTTGTTTTATAGTATGCATTGAATAATAAATAAATCTATTTAATAGAATAGAAGATAACAAGAAAACTTTTATCAGATTAATGGGATTTATTCTTCCTTTTACATTTTACCAATGTAATAAAATAAAATATTAACAAGAATAGTTTTTTGTTTAAGAATGATCAAACAACTTTTTCGTTAAATCTGAAAAAAAACCTTTTACTTTTTGTTTATGTTAATACTAATTTCACTCGAAAAAAGAGAAACAACAAATATTTAATAACTCAAATTTCATACCTCAGTAATATGGATAGAGAAATTAGCAGCTTTTATATAAAATCGATATTACATTATAAAACATAATATGCCTACATAAAATGTGGTTTGTGTAATAAATACTTTATACTTTAGACAATTTTGTAATTTTTTAAAATCAATTTTATTGATATAAAAAAACTATGTAATTGAATAAAAGAAAATGAATCTAAATAAATATTCCGAGATACAGAAAAGAAAAAACATATGGTACATTAAAATTAATATATAAAAATCAGTTTTCAATAATGGAAACATGATTGATATTGTTTTCATTGCGTTAATCAATTTCCATTTATTTTAATCAAATATTTTGATGAAATGCACAAAAATAGTAATGCATAATTAAAATGAATTTAATAATAATTAGTAAATCATTATGTTGTTATTAAATTGTTGATTGATTTATATTACATTTATATTACAAGTTTGTGAAAGTTATCATGAATATGATACAACATTTAAATAACGATTAACCAGTTCTTCATTTCAATAGATGGATATTCTGTATGACTAAATGCGTAAACAAACCGCGCTTAATATATGCATACGGAAACAAGCTTAAGTAAGTTACAACGATAATAGAATTTTTATCGTATCTATGCATCCGTGTTATTCAAACTTCGAGATCACCCCTTAAGGTTCTTCGTTTTATTCAAGTCACGATTTATTCAAATGCGATAAAAACAGAATGTACAATTTCGTTTTCCAAAGTACAAATTATCAATGTTTATCTACTTTATATTATTATTTATCAATAAAATTTGCAATTTTGCAATTACAATTTTCTGATTCAATTTTAGTGCTACTTTTTCTTTCTCACTTGCAATGAAATAATAAAATTATTGCAAGACATATTTTATTCTTTTTTATTTAAATATTAGACTGCAGCAATATTTTATCTGAGAATTGCACTGATACTGCTTAGTATTTTTTGCGTCAGTGTGCGGAGAAGAATGTTTATGAAGGAAGACAATAGTTGGATCATAATTTTGTCGTAACGTACGTTTTATGACACTTTTCTCGCCTTCTTCTCACTATATTGGCAACATCTTTTATACCGTTAGTGTCCCTAAAATACGCAAAAATGACACATTGAAACGGTTTCTTTTTATATCACAGATAAGAATTGTTTTGTCAAATAAAACCTATGATATATTTTCTCTTGGGAGAAATCGAAATACTAAATTGTTCGCATACGAACGATGATTTCTGACCACATGTTATCGTTATTATTTTTTTTATATTGAAAAAAAACATTTTTATTTTTTATCTTTTTTTTTGTAATCAAGAACGGGTTTACTTTGAAAATCGGAAATTAGAACGAAATAAAACATCAAAGTCCTTATAAAGACTTTAATTAAAAATATTTTTATGATTTAATAAAATGATAATTATTTTGCTGAAAGTTTAAATTAATATTTTTATGTATGCATCAATATTTCAGGCTGTATGATAAATTATCTAATAATTTATGCTAAGCCGAAAAACATTTCCAGATTAAGTCGGATATTTTTACGGAAAAATGTTTTTCGTGTTTTCAATTAATACTTTCGAAGGAACGCTTGTAGAATGAATAATCTATGCATTCCCGCCACAAACTTTGCAAATTGATATTGAATTTTTGCGAAAAGTTACTTGATGGAGAATGTGATTTAGAATTGATAATAATACAGCGAGATAAAATGGAACAGTAGTGGTCAAAAGAACGAATGAAACCTTATCATAGACCAAAAGCGCAATATAAATATATAAATATAAATGGAATACACTTATTTTTATTAAAAAGTTGAAGAATTGTCATTTCTGAATTTCAAGAGTTACAATTATTTTTAGAAAAGTCATTAAAGTAAATGGTATTTTCAATTTATGTCTTATATATCTGAATCATAAAATATTATTCATTACATCATATATATTTAAATTATATTCAGGTTATATTAATTAAAAGATATGCAGCTAGAAAAATATTTCAAAGAATTTAAAAAAATACGTACGAGTTGATTTTTTCTGATTTTAGTATAAAAAATGAAAAGTGAAGAAACCATTCCAATTATTTGTAAAACTCCAAAAATAAATATATATATTACATAGAACTTCCTTTCATGCACAAAATGGAACATTTTCAATCCTTTTATTATTGAAGTAAAATTTCAAAACAAAAATTGGTTTCGGTATTTTTCACACCAAAAAATGTGCAAACCTCAATTTGTCAATAATAAAACAGCAAACTAATACATATATATCTATATACATATATGCACATAGATTTATGTATATAAACCAATGTTACACATGTACTGTTCATTCGTTAAATGAATGTATGTGATTTTGACAAATACAATATCAAATATTATGTAAATTTTCATCCTACGTTTTGTCAGTGCTTAAAACGTTAAATCACAATCTTGGAATACCAGCTTCATACATTTTTGATTAATAATTTTATTATCGATGCGTTGATATTTTACTATAAATTCCTATACAAGAAATTGTATAGGAATTTATAGTAATTGTATAGTAATTGTAAATTGTATTGTATAGGAATATATAGTATAATGTTTGAGCAAAAAGTAAGAAAAATCATCAATTATTCAATATATTCAACTATTCACAGAAAGTCTTAAAAAATGTGTATCATATTCATATGTGATGTAATATTGTAAATTCTATTTATCAAGTAATTTGAGTTGCAGTGAATAGAAGTAACATTACATATAATAATTATGATCATTATTAATAAATTTAACAGGATGTAAGGGATAAAATCGATATTCGCGAGCAAGGCCATTTGCACTAATCCAGATGTCATTAAAACGAATTGCCTGACGTTCAAATTAATATGTAAATTACTGTACATGAGGCATAACGTACACATTGCTGATTGTATACATATTGTAGCGAAGAGTTGAACAAGCATAAATGATCGTTCATACTGTTGACCTTTCAAGAATATTTTACAAGGTCGGTTAATGAATTTGCAAAATCACTATTAGTTCGTTTTGTAATCTCAGACACCGATATATAATACATAAAATTCATGTGATTTTCATTGCAATCCATTTTGCGAATTAGCCATTCATTTACATTTAAACGAATTCATTAATTTTAATAACTTTTATTCGCAATCTTATTACACTGATTTATTTTAATTCATTCCAAAATTGAAATCATGAATTATAAATTTACAATGTAAATGATTATTGTTAACTCTCGTAATTACTTTTTTATCTCAAAAAAACATCTACTGAATTGTTGATGAAAACACGTGTACACCCATCCATGTTTTGTCATTTCTGACAAGGATCGGGATCAAACTTTCTGCACGACCCTTTTGGTTACAAAATTGTACAGATGTTATGTTTATACGTTTTTCGGTCACGCTTTTGGGTTCGCTACTTGAAGCTTTTTTGTCCCTTTTATCATTCCTTGTCATGCTCCACTTTACGCCGCCAGACGTTTTGTGTATGTATATGCAATGCGAGAACTTATATGTACGAATCGTAAGCACCGGCGTATCTTAACATCTCTGCCACTCAGCCATGGTTTTTCAAGGTTTACACTGTCGCATTGTACTTCAACAGCACACAACACGAGCTCATTTTTTCTCTTCAATGGGTTTTGTTATCGAATTATTTAAAAGCCCGCGTGAAGATTCTTATGTGTGACATGTGTTGGCGAAGTTTCATATTACTTTTACATTTCTTGCATTTGCATGAACATTTTTTAAATATATCTTTTAGTTATTTTCTCAGTTAAATTAAATAAGATTTATTACTACACTAGATCAATAATAATTATAACATCTCTATGACATCCCTATAACATCTCTACGTCATCCCTATGGCAGCTTTATGACATTCTTATAACATTCTTATGGCATCCTTATGGCATCCTTATGACATCCTTGTGACATCCTTATGTTATCCCACATGATTGAAAATATATTTTTCTGATAAAAAAATATTTGCGGCAAGAAATTGTATAAATGGCATATATTTTGTATATGTAAAATGACAAGAAATTATATATTTCAAATATATTTTGAGAAATATATTTTCGTCCTTGTGGGATATTTATGACATCTTTATGATATTCCTATGACATCCTTATAGCATCCCTATGACATCTCCCAGAGGGCGGAAAAGCCCTAACACAAAAAGATTCGAAAATTTATTTAGAAAATTTATTTAGAAAAATCGCAAAACTATAAAGCCTACGGAAAGCTATATTCCTTCAAAATTTGGCTTAAAACGGTTTGGTAGATTTATGCGATCGATATACTAACAAATTCAATTTTAATAAATTCCATGTTTATATATTATAACATATTATAAGAATTATAATAAAGATTAAATATCATATGCAACATCATGTTTTAAATTTATTTTTTGTCATCATCATCATCATTAATATTATAAAGAATAAAATAACGCAAGTCTTCATTTTATGTTATAATTCACATGAAACGTCCAAAATAAGTACTAACGAAAACATATATAATGCAACCTGAACATGATAATAAATGAACAAGTTGGAAAACTTGTCAGAGACGATATTTTCTTATAATTGTCAGATTAACATTATTACCCCCCAAAGTGTGTCACGTTGATAAATTGTCACGCCTTGTTATGACGGTATTGTTCATGATTATATCCTACAACGCCTTTATATGTTCTTTTTCAAGAAAAAAAAATAATAAATAAAAGAAAATTTGCATTCGTTCTGAGAATTGACAACTAAATCGTAAGTATCGCTCGTATCTTAAACTTGTCGTTCTTCATCGAGATTACTGCAGTTCTTCAAGTTGAACATTGTCATATTGTGTAGCACCCGCACGCGACGAGTTTTGCTGAATACGTTTTGTTGTCGAATAATTCAAGTGCTAGGCGAGCAGATGCTAATCTGACACATACAGGACAATAAACGTAGAGCACGTCACGTTCTTTCATAACTTCCACTCTAAGCTATTGTTATTGTCTTTGTGCCACCTTTTTTTTGTTACTCCTTTTTTTCACTTATAAAATTCATATAAATTATTTTATTTATGGCATTTTCGTGATTTCATGAAAAGACATTTATTAAATAATTTTATTTCGCGAGTTTTTGAATGCAACAACGTGACTGTTTGTAAAATTAAATAAAATATTTAACAAAAAATGTTTTACTTAAAAAGACAGTACTTTTATACTTTTTGAAAGAAAAATTACTTTTTTTTGGTTCAAAATTAGTTAAAAAAAATAAAAGTCATGTTTCAGCCATGGAATGGGAAAAACAAATAAAAGATTGCATAAAAATCATTGATTGCAAATAATTTATTCGATAAATAAAAAAAAAAATTAGAAGCCCGAATAAAAACTAATACAAACGAAAGGATAAAAGCGCGAGATAGAAATCAATCGACAAATTCAATCATAAATCAAATCGATTGCGGTATTCCGCGCAACCCATCCCGAATCATTTATCCCGCAATGGCGCCCCGCCTGAGTTCTCGCAGCTTTAAGTTTCGAAACTACTTTTTTTTCGTTGTCTGTTCTCAGTAACTTTTTTTACCTTCAACTACATTAAATTTAATAGAAATCATGTTAAACTTTAATATCATGTTAAATCCTATTATATTTAATAATTCTTTATCAATAAAAAAAACATAGCAATAATCGTAAAAAAATAAACTACAAAAAAAAGACTACAAAAAATGTGCGAAAAATGTGACATTTCGCACATTTAGAATTTCGACAAGTTGTCTCTTATATTTTCTTCTGAGTATTGCAAAACTTTTTTCTTTTTTATTTTTCTCGCCCCTTTTTTCTTCTTTCTTTTTTGGCGAGGCGTCACTGCGACGTCTGTACAAAGCGGCTGCGATTGCCGCGCGCGTTTACCTCTTCTTCTGAACTTAACACCGCGAAAGAAGGGCACGCCTCGACTTGGCACGAGTTATGACTTTGTCGGCCTGCCGTGAAACTCGAATATTATGCAAGGGTACGTTCGCAAGGGCCGCGTGCACTGTAAAATATTGCGGAAATGTTTCGAAAGTACGCCGAGTGTAACACGAGAATATGTTTCCAAGGAGTAACTCCGTCGTACGTCTTTTACGAGAAACCAACGTCTGAAAAAAAAAAAAAAGGAAGAAAGTTTTTTTTCCGATCCTTTTTGCGCCCTTTCAAACCGTAATTTTTTAGTTGAAATTAAGCCGTGCATTCAACGTCTGGCGACATTCAATGAAAATATTTCAGAATGAAAAAATAATTGACAAGAACGTTTATTTGTCGTGACAGAAAGAACATTTTTATCCGCCGTTTAAGCTTGCTTTTGTGTATTATGGGGATTTAATTCTACGTCTCTTTATGAAATAATTTATTGAATAATCGTCTAATGGGAGTTTAATACCTTATGCATAATTGTTATTGTTTTTTTTAATTTTACGATTTTAGATAATGTAACAGTTATCTTGAAAATTTAATCTACAATTTTATTATTTAATTAACGTTGTTCTCGTTATCTTTCATAAATTCAATATTTTGGAATTCATTTGGATTTAACAAATTTAATTTTGTTAAATCCGAAAATGCATCGAAGCCATCAAACTAAAAACACCAGAAAGAAAAATGCGTACAATTTCCATACCAAACAAATAACTTAAAAATTCATATAATTTACCGTCATTTTCATTGCCGACTTTTTCGAGGATTTATTCTGTGTTTTTTGTGTCTGTGAAAATAGAAAAAAAAACATATTTTATGTTTTTCCAGCCGACAGCTTTATTAAGTCTTAGTCTTTTCAAAAGCTTTTCATCATATAATGAGTTCTTCCAAAAACTAACTCAGTGATAAAAATCGCAAAAAGAAATGGTTGTCAGAGAATAAGTAATAAATCAATAGTAATAGCACACAGTGGAATCTTCCGATTTTCCAATATATATGTTGTCTGCGTTCTTTTTGTCTACGTTTCTGTAAATATATTTGTGCCATGTGTTTTTCACGACAAAGTATTAGATTAGAAAACGAAACAAACGTTGACAAACTGTACTTGTCAAGTATAAATATATATTGACAAAGTAAAAGCGTTCGTCTATAATGTTTGTTTTTGATTTGTTGTCGTAAAAATTACTTTTGACGTGCAATTTGGGACGAAAAATATAACAACACTTATATAATCATTTCACGGATTTACGGATTAAATACCAAACAAAAATATCTGCAATAGCTGTTAAAAGTATATAGTTTGGCATTGATTTTTGTAGATAAAAAAAAAGTGTTGCATTTAAAGATGTATGAAGTGTGGTATCTGTTTGATGATTTGTTCGCAACAATATTTTCTTATAAACGAGTAACTCGTGAAATAAGAAAAGCAGTTGAGCCCGAAGCCTGAAGGGTGAAAAACGGAAGCAAATGCTGTTAAACTTCAACGTCGGCGGAATTGATGACACCTAGTATTGAAAGCCCGCAGCTATCTCTTCGAGTCTTCCTATTTTAAAGTATAAGTTGCGGGTTTGACGAAATCGATGCGAGACCGAAAAGCCTTCAACTATCTATACGTTTAATTTTACCACGAATATTCACCCTTACGAATAACACAAATTTGAATCCCATACGTCTAACATATTAAAAACATATTTTTGTTTCCACTAACTAAAGCGATGTTACAATACTCTAGCGTCTTTTAATCCAACGCGCAAAGTCTTTCTGGAATGTTAATTTCCGTGCTTTTATTAAAACGTCATTGTTTCTTTTTGCACACAATAAAATACATTTTATTCTATAAATTTCCTTGATGTAACATAAATGTACATTAATGTAAAGCAATGGTTTTTTATTTTTTTCCCTGACAAAAGACGTTAAGAAAAGTACTAATTAAAACGTTTAATTTTAGAGTAACTAATTTATCAAAAGAAAAAGCCGGAATTTCCGTACAATTGCAGTACAAATGTATTTCTTTTCTACAAATTTGTAATTCTAATATCAAAGCAAAGAAGGACAGAGAAGAACGAAGAGAGATAGGAAGAGAAAGAGCGACAAAAAGATTTATTAATGGCAAGTTCGATACTTGGTATAATAAATCGCTGATCTTCCTGAGCGACGTCCGTATTACGCGGGGTTTTGCGCTTGTAAGGGGCGCTTCTGAATCTGTCTCCAAGTGTACAAGATGGGAGAGAACTTAATTACAGAGAAAAGACGATTATGAAAGAAGGCTATGCTGACGGCAGGGGTTTTCCAAGTCTTTTATAGGAATGAACGATGGCGATATGATAAAAGGATGGGCCATGCGATTGAAAGTTGAGAGTGGGTGGATTATATAGAAAGTTCCCGGAGTCTCGCTATATTACTAATAATGGTGATAATGACTGATTCTTCAGCGTCGGAGCACAATGAATTGTCGACGAAAAATAAGACGAGAGCGACAATATTATTGCAAAAATTGAACAAAAAAGAATGAAAAAAGAAAGGAATGATGGATGAACAAAAATAGTGTTCCATATCGTCATCGTATTCTTGAAAACAATTAGGAATATTTTATTCACGCCCGTTGTCGTAACCAGGTCAAATGTTACGCCGACGGAGGAAATTTGATCTTCCATATCAATAAAATTCAAATTTCATCGGCGCTCCATCGAAATGCACAATTTTTTACCTTTCTATCTGTCTTTTTTCTTCTAACCCGTTTTCACTCTCACAGGATTTTTTTTCGGCATCGCAGAATTCAAGAGTCATTGTACTCATTAGAAAACTTTTCTGTTAGACGAACTGTTTGTTACTTCATCATGTTAAAAAACCAGCTCGTTGAATTTGAATGAAATTCACGTGGATAGTTTAAAACTCAAAAAGGGATGGGTTCCAAGCCAAGAAAATTTTATTATCCACGTTAATTTTTTCTTCACATTTTTGTTGTTGAATTTGTGTGTGGGAGTTTTTTTTATAACAAAACGATTGAATCGATACTAAGCTGCAGTTAATGGGAAAACGTAATTACTATATTGATGGACCGGGCCGTAATTTAGCGTTGCGTAAATTCGAAGATTGACGTATTTATCTAAAATGGTAAATATTACGTTAATCCGAAATGTGATTTTGCGAAATAGATTTCAAGATTTATTCGTGAATTGCGCGAAAATTCGAGAGTTCGTCGACATTTTATTAATCCCTGAACGATTAGCCAAATGGCGGGGTAAACCCACTGAAGCGTAAAACACCGGTCATATATGTTTTCGAGGGTTTTTGCAACGATGAAGAACATTTGTCAGCTTTTCGCAATTGGATCGCGCAAAACTCCTTCTCTCTCTTTGTGGCTATGAAATTATCGTTAATTAAAACCTCAAAGACAGGTGTCATCGTTTGCGCGTATCTTTGCAATCCGTTCTATATATAATGCATTCACGAAATTCATTTTAAGGAAGAAAACCTAGTGGATAGAACGATGAAGTCGATTCGAAAGAGAATCGAACAAGTAATCCGCATTAATTACTCAACGGTGAAAATTAGTGAGTGTATAAAAGGATTTTTCCTTATTCCGTAGATGTACTATTTTTAAAAGAGAAGTGCAACTTCCGTATTTGTCGGCTTTCACATCTCTCGCCTCCAATCAAGCGTTGGACAGAGAAATATATATACGAACGGCCAAGAGGCTAAGAAATACGCATGTCTGCTTGAATAGTACGGGAATTACATGCCATTCGGAAAAAATAATAATAATCTGGAAAGATTTTATAACAATAAGAACTTTGTGCAAATATTTATTTCAACATAAATAAGTTTTAGATGTAAACAGTTCTGTTTTGTAAACAAACCTTGTCAAAGAGAACACGAATATAAACAAAAATAATGTAAACAAATATTTATTTTAAAATTAATACTCTTGAGATGTAAACAATTCTGTTTTGTAAACAAGCATTATCAAAAGGAACATAAATGTAAACAAAAATAATTTATGTAAACAAATATTTATTTCGAAATGAATACTCTTATGATGTAAACAATTCTATTTTATAAAGAAACCATGTCGACAGGAACATAAATATAAACAAAAATAATGTACGTAAATAAAACAAACTAATGATTGATCTAAATATAAATAATGTAATGTAAACAAGCATACAATTACAGATTTAATAAATAAACGTATACAAACAAGTGTAAACAAATGTAATGACTACAAAAACAATATACATGAAAACTTGGAAATGTAAACAAACATTTCTAAGTACATATACAGATTCACTGAAACATGATTTCACTTCGTACGTAAGAACATTTTGATTCATTTTCAAATAACGAAGATGACATTGCACATTAGACATTACACTCGTGCAAGAGTGCAATTGCACTTTTGATTTATATAAGTCCTGATAACCAAAGCGATATCACCATACTTTTTATTTATTTATTTCTGCACAGATACCGAGTAAAGCGGCACTTGACGATATCAGACTAAAGTGATAAAGAATTGTCATTTGGTCCACGAAATCTGCATTATTTAACTGCGTCCCTACAACGATGGAACAAGATTAATGACTGTCTTTTATGCATCACAAGCGTCTTTTGTAGCTCATATTCAGTGCATTATGCATTCATCGCATGTAGCATTACATTGCTGAAAGCGTAATATACTTTCGCGTTCATTGACATTAAGTAGTTTACGTTACAAATTGGAGCTGGTGTTATATATGAACGCAGACAACATTTTGCCCGAGATTTCCTGCGCGTTTTTCCTCATCATTCATCGCCCCCCCCCCCCCGCCATAAAACTTTTCATCTAATTAGTCAGTTTATTGTCGGTTTTTTCATGCAAGTATTTAAATAAACTTTATTTAAATTTAAATATTTCTTGCAAATAATGTAATTTCATACAGTATTTGCGAACAAATAATGTAATTTCATACAATATTTGCGAGCAAATTAAACAAAATGTTTATGAAGTTGACGATGAAAATTGACAAATTGGATTATATTTAACGGACAGAAGAACTGTTAAACTATCAAATTTCGCGCAAAATTTCAAAACAAACTTTGAGTAATTTCAAACGAAACTTTCATTCAGTTCATGGTTAAGGCCATACATTATTTACTACTATTTCCAACTGTATATAGACGAAAGGGTGCAGAATGGGGAGGGGTGTGAGTGTTTTATTAAATATGCAAGTTTCAACGTTTTGTGTGTACGAACAACGGATATTGGTTTTGCATGTAATCAGAGCAGAGTGGTCTACGTAAAGATCAAATTAGGCTGTAACGAAGTTTGACTGGCACAAATGTTACACTTTGTATATATAAAACATTTGCACTTTTGATCAGAATAAAATAAATGGATATCCAATAAGAAAAATCAATGCTGGATTTTTCTTTAATATAATATATTGTAAAAAAGTACACGGATAACAGTAGATATTATTAGATTTTTACTGTCTTTAATAGCATTATGAATCCGTCATCCAACATTTATTAATTTTTGCTGTGAAAAACAGTAGAAATAAAAATAATTATAGTAATATTCACATTATTTTTTATATAAATTACTCTTTTTCACAGTGAAATTTGATGAATTTTTTCGACTCTGTTTTCCCTCACGAACGAAATATATATATTTAAGTATATTTTTTGCCGTTTTTTTTATATAAAAAATATACTTTTTATATATAAATATATTTTAAATATATTTAATGTATGTTTATTCATTATTTTTATTTATATTTTTGAAACATATGTACAGACTATATCCAACAAATATATTTTTATCTAAATTTTTGCTGGAAATATTTGATTAGCCAGAAATATTTGTATATATGTATATTTTTCAAATATATATTCGTTCGTGTGGGTTAAATTTGAGAAACAAAAGGGATAAAGCTTGAATGTTTATTTAAAAAGTAAGTTAATAAAATAAAATAAGCAAATGTTAGACAGTATAACTTTTCCAATGACACTGAAATATCACATTATGTTCTATGTTGGCAATATAAAATGTTAGAATAACGTATATTTTTGTTCATACAGTCATTCAGAAGATAATAAGAAGGATGAAAAGGCTTGGCCAGATTTTCAAATGACCGTAGGCTATCGAGATAAACTAGAGCAATAGTCACTTATTGATTTTTATTAGTACAACTTTTTAAATTCATGCTAACTTATTTCAACCTATTGAACTTATATATTATATTCATATTTCAAATAAATTATAGTCATCGATAAAAATTCGATAAAATGTCGGATATGAATTACACAGATTGCACGTTTCTATTTGGAATATGGAACAATGATTATAAATATGAAAAATTTACAATTTCCATCAAAATAGTTAAATTCAAATATCATTTTTAAATAAATTAAACGTAATTTGTGTATAAAACTCAGTTGAAAAATTATAAACTTTAATAACTCAAAATGAATTTACTTGAAATTTTGTGATCGAAAGTGATTCACAAATATACAGTAAACCTGGCGAATCATAAATGCGTATTGTCTTTTGCGTTGACATAATTATCAAAATTATTTAAATATGTGACAACGAACAGTTCGCTTGTTCATCCCACGCTGTCAATAAAAAAGTATAAAATAATTATTTAAAGTGCCGTTGTGCCAACATCAATCTTCATTTTTATTTAAAATGAAGCACAACTCGCGAACAAGGTGAGCTCCAATTTACAGTCATATATCAAAATGATTATAAAACAACAATAAAGCCGAACGAAAAAAATGCAGACGAAAATAAATATACACTCCTAAAAAGGATAAAATGTTTGTTAAAAAAAGTTTATGTATAATAATTGTGGCTGCTTACCTTCTGGTCCTTCTGCCAAATACATTGGCCTCTTTTTTCCCGAACCCGACAAATGAGCTTTGCGTCCTGGCTGGGATTCACTTCCGTATATTGTGGCGTCTCTTCAAACTTTTGAATTCCGCGACACACTGTAACATTGATGAAAATACAAGTCCACGGTTAATTAGCATTATAGCAACGTTACGCATTACGTGCGAATTTTCAATTTGTCATGGCTTTTTTAGTTGCGACATTATAAAATACTGTCGCAAAAACAGAACAAATGGGTACAAAAAATAGACACGAAAAAAAGGTAGAAACTCCCCCCCCAAAAAAAAAAAAAAAAAAAAAGAGTCCGAAAAGAAATGTTGAATTAATTAAGCGAAGTTTTTAATTCAGATTGATGACTTTTTGAACACTCGGGAATGCTCGTTGCCGCGACGTTATATGAATCATCGTGCTTGATTTAATTCATTTTTTGTTATATGTATGAGGCGGTTGGAAGTTCTGCGCGCATCTGTCTACGCGCATTTGATGTTAACGAGTTGCATTTTTCCGTGTGTTTTGACGTTAAAAATTCAATTTCTCATTCGAGATGGACAAGGTTAATAGAACAAATACACATATATGGGGCGCTGTGTGATAAATGGGTTGTATGATGCATACATAATATTGTAGCGCTGCGGCTACTAATTACGATCGGAATGAAAATTATTAGATTCCATAACAACCGATGTTCGGTTATATGGCAAAATAAGGAAAAAAAAAAACGATTTTGAGACATACATAATCATTTTCATAATTGAAAATATATTTTTTAAATTATAATTTATTTAATTTTTATCTATTTTTGTTACCTACATAGACAAAAAAATATATAAGTGTGATTGTTTGCTGCTTTATATTTATAAAAAAAATAATTGTATATGCAGATATATTTTAAATGTAAATTTGATATACTTTTATTTTATATTTTATATATATTAAAAATATATACATCGTATAAATATATCGACGCTTCTTACGTAAAAGGTGACATCTCAAATTTTGTGTACAAAAAGTTACATCTCCTATGCTTAAACATAGGAGATGTACCCTTTTGTACAAAAAAAAAATACGTAAAAGGTGACATCTCAAATTTTTTGTACAAAAGGGTACATCTCCTATGTTTAAGCATATGAGATGTAACCTTTTGTACACAAAATTTGAGATGTCACCTTTTACGTAAGAAGCGTCGATATATACAA
>JABFPJ010002409.1:0-19679 GCA_022817425.1 Gryon sp. ZL-2020
CCCAGCTAGAATCCCGAATCAGCCCCACTCAGCCCATTTCCAACCAGCTCAACCCCAATGAACAGCCACCCCATCCCCCCGCACCTCGTCGGCGAGGAAGGCCCCGAAAAAGGCCCTCGCGTTCAGATGCGAACTACAGACACACGAAGAACACATGTTTCACGGTATTTTTCATACTCTTGCAAGCTGGCTCCCTATTCAGCCAGAGGCGGTATATGTATGAACGAAAGTAGCCATGCCCCGTAAGCAGTTGGGTGAGTTAATGATCCACTTTTTTTCTGCCAGTCCACATAGCGATGTTCAGAATCAGACAGTTTATCCACCTGTCTTTTTCTGAGTCCGTTCATCGGCTTCGCCAGGCAATCAACGTGACTTCTTTTTCCGCGGTAGAGACATCTAGACGTGTCTCACGTCTTTTGCGATATATCTTACTACAATCATCTGCCAATAGATCGATTGGTGGAATGGCAGCAATAACGCAGACAGCATCATATGACACCGTTCAAAATGATTGCGTGACCCACAAAGCGCTTCTGCGGTAGACGCAAGATAGTTGTCTCTCACATGATTTAACAGTCAACGCCGTAGACCACACAGAAGTAGCATACAGCAGTGTAAAGGTTGTCATATTCGACTCTGTCTAGATCCACCAATATTGGCTTCAAGCGCAACAAAGCGTTTGTGACTTGTGCTGCTTTTTTACTAACTCTGATGATGCATTGCTTGAATCGGAGCCGTTTATTAATTTGTATTCCAAGATATCTCAATGAGGCATGTGATCGTATGTCTGTATCCCCAACTATTAGGGTAATAGACTCCACGTATCTTACTGCTATAAACTAGCATCACTTCAGTCTAATGGTCTGCTCTTTTTAAACCTACTGACGATAATTTGAACATGCTTTAGAATAACTGCAACGTCGTCTGCGAAACCAATAGTCTTAACAGTATCAGACTCTTTCAATCGAAGTACTACATCATACATTATGTGCCACAAGAGTGGTACTAGAACCGAGCCTTGTGGAATACCTCCTATCATATTATACATCTTCATATCGGTATCAGTTTCATACCTTCAGCTTCTCGCACTAAAGTAACTACTGATGATTCGGAAGATGTATGTCGGAACCTGCATATATTGTAGCGTTGCCATGATGTTAAACGCGTTTTTAACAACCAGGGTAACTATGGCACAGTACTCTTTAGTGCCACGTCTCCAGCACCTTCCTGATTTTTCCTCTTTTGCAGTACATACAACATTATCAATAGCATCTACTGTCGATCTTGCCTTTCTGAAGCCATACTGACTTTTCGAAAGGCCATATACCTATATCCTTCACTGAATACTTGCAATTTATAGGAGATGATTTTTTCCAAACCTTTGCCGGCCCTGTCAAACAAAAAATTGGCTGATATGAAGATGGATCATTTGTTACCTTTTAGCCAAAGAACAAGTCGTTAATCTTCTACTTGACGGAAAAGGTAACATTATAGAAGGCAAGAATTATAGATTCTACAAAAAAGTTCTGGTCGCCTGAGTCTCCAATCGATATTGAAAAATTTATTATTCACTCAGAGTCTTCTTCAGGGACGTCTATTGAGTAATTTATTATTCATTCAGGGTCTTCTACAGGGAAGTGTACAGAAAAACTTTTTATTTACTCAGGGTCTTCCTCGGGGAAGTTCACTGAAGGAATTGTATTTCACACAGGGTCTTTCTCAGGGAAGTGCACTGAGTAAATTATATTTCACTTAGGGTCATCCTCAGGGAAGTGCACTGAATGAATTATATTTCACTTGGGGTCATCCTCAAGGAATCGCACTGAGTGAACTATATTTCACTTAGGGTCATCCTCAGGGAAGTGCACTGAGTGAATTATATTTTACTTAGGGTCATGCTCAGGGAATCGCACTGAGTGAACTATATTTCACTTAGGGTCATCCTCAGGGAAGTGCACTGAGTGAATTGTATATCGCTCAGGGTCATCCTCAGGGAAGTGCACTGAGTGAATTGTATTTCACTTAGGGTCATCCTCAGGGAAGTGCACTGAGTCAATTATATTTGACTCAGAGTCTGTTAAATAATACTTTGTTACATTTAATTTAACCCACATAAACATAAAACCCGCGTGGAAAAAAGTAATCTGGATATAGTCCGGATTTAGTCTAGAAAACAGACTACAGAATTAGAATTACTTTTAACATGTTCAAGAATCGGACAATGGCCAGACCTTAAGTAATACGTTATAAAAAACATTATTCTGTATAAGCGACCGCAATCCTGTGGATAAAGGTCCAAACTAATAACTGATGACTCCCAAGTTCAATTTCTGATTGAATTTCTACAAAAATTAATACAAAAATAAAAGTTAGTCTGGATTAGTCTGGATCCTAGCGAAATTTTTTTTCCAGACATTGCCAGATTAATTGTCATACTATTTTGCAAGACTTATCTGGACTGTTGCCAAACGTCGCCAGACTTGTGCCATACTATTTATGACGAGGCTGAAAACATCTGGTCATTAATCTGGTGAAATATTTATCCATACTCATTCAGCCGGACTTAGTCGGACTTTTTATCTATACTATTCTAGCTTGCTACCATATATTGCCGTATTACGGCCATACCTTTTAATTAAATTAAACATTATCTGGAATAGTCTGGTCATTGGTGTAATAAAATTTTTTAACGGACTGTGCCAGACTTTTTCTTCGGACTAATCCAGACTGTAACTATATTTGACCTGACTAACGCCATACTGCTTTAAGTATGGCGTTATCGCCATACGGCGGCTCCTCATCCAGACTGTATCCTGACAATGGATCGGTTAATGCCCAAACCGTGCCATACATTTACCAGACTTTATCATGACTTCACCAGACCAAATATCAGATTTTTACCAGACTGTTTTCCAGACTAAATCTGGACTGTATCCAGATTACTTTTTTCCACGCGGGAAGTCATCTGTTATCAATTATTAGTGCGACCGATACTTACATATGGGGCCCTTGCATGGTTTAACTTAAGGCCCCCCAACTATGGTAATATTGGGGTCTTCGAAAGTCGTTGTCTGAGAGCTTGCACTAGCGGTAGAAAAACTCCTGAATTAAACTTTTTTAGGTATTACTCCAACAAAGTGCTATACGATGCTGCACAAATTCCCAGGATCGATAATTTTATTATCAAAACAATACGACATTATTTTCTATCATAAAACAAGACACATGTATAACAAAAAAACCGACCTCATTAAAGACAACTGCGGGAATCAAAACTTAAAGTATTCAACCAGCATACCAGCCGTCGATTCGTCTGACGCCTACGTGGCGGACGTCAAGCGGTACTGGTGGATAGACGGAATGACATTTGGCTGACTGATTGAAGAACTAGTGATTCTGCACTGTTCCCCTCTATACTATGGTATACGGTAGAGCAGTGCATATGGAAAAAAATGGAAAATTGTGATACTAGAATAAAAAAGTAATCGTTATACGCGAAAGAGTCGGGATTAGTTTAGAAACATTTGTAGTATAACGAGTCAAAGAAGCATATACAAAGGTAGTCTAAGTCTAAAAACATGTAAATCAGGGAGACAAAAATACATGTGTTATATTTTTACATTTTTATATCGTACATCTCTCCTTCTTTTCCTCCTTCCTATAAATAAAAATTGTTATTTTGTTTCCTTCTCCTTAGTATAAATAGTTGTTGTTATATTCTTGTTATTAGGCTAAATGCAATCGAGGACAAAAACCTTGAACTCGCACGCAAATATGCTGATATAAGAGAAGAAAACATCAAGCTATCAAAACAAATAACACTTCTCATGAGAGAACGCAAATCGAAAAACTGTATTTTATATAAAATCCAAGATACAACAGAATTTAATTCAAATTTACTGAGCAACACATTTCAATGTATCAACAAGTATGATTCCTCTCTTGAAGTAGCTCACATTGAGGATGTTTATCGTCTTGGAAAAACGGTTGGCAAATGACCCATATTGGTCAAGTTCACGTCAGCAAGAATAAAATCAAACACCTTCTCGAGAATAGCTAAGTCAGACGACCGTGAATTTGCTATCGCTAACGATTTGACAGACGAGGAGCTCCGCGAAAGATCTCTTCTCCGTGACTTCACGAGGAAGCTGACAGAAAGTGGTGTGCATGCAAAGATTCAACGCCAGAAAATCAAAGTTGGCTCCAAACTTTACTCCGCCGATGAACTACGTCAAAAGTTTCAAAGCATCTTGCACCCGGATTCTGTTGAACAGGATCCTACGACCGCTTCTGGCGACGAATTTATAACACCGGCAGCAAAAACGCCAAGAAAATCCACACGCAGAGGACGCCCCCCACTCATCGACGGTTCGGCGAGAGGCACTACTCCTATTCGGAATTTTCTGGTAGAGAGAGCAGCGAGAGACTAGCACCACCTAGACGAGCTCCCCTCCACGCACGTCACCATTACCGGCGATTTGGACATCCTACGAGTGACGAGCACAAACTTGGGTTCAACGCAGGCAAACACACAACAACACATTGAACACTTAGTCGGCAATTGTTTGTCGTCTAGCACGGAGATTTCGTCAAAATCTACTATATTTGTAAATCAGCAAGAGGTTTTTTCTTATTTAAAAATTATTTTTTGGAATATCCACGCATTTTATAATTTTTCAGAGCTGATAGATAGATATTCTTGTTATTTTTATTTTATTTTCTGAGAGTATATTACGTTAAGCAAATTCTCTCTCCAACATCAGTCTAGTCTTTAATGAGCATTGAATGTGTTTCTCTAGTTTTAAAAAATTTGTATAGCAGTCTAAGACAGCCAACTCTGTCATCGATAAAATTATAAAGCAAAAATGTATCTAAATAATTAAAAAAATAAAAAGCAATGACGTAAAAACATATCTAACTTTTTGAAATTGAAAATTAAATCTAAAGTAAAATCTTATTTTAATTCAAATATTATTAAAGAAAAATTGGAAAATATAACAATATAACTAATAACTAAAATTTTTCTCCGTATAAGGTACTGATATCATTAAATATGGTCAAGTACATTTGCAAATTTTACTTGAAAAATCGATTTAAGGAGTGAATGTATAATAAATTCTAATTTGTCAACTAAAATGGTTAAGTACATTAGCTAACTTTAAACCTTAAAGTAATAGAAAACTAAGCTCTAAAATTATTATACTAAAACCTAACAAAAATAAGTAATCAAAAAAATATGTACAATATAAATAATATGCAAAAATTATATTATGATAGTCTTGTTAATCTTGTTAGTCTTGCTAGTTATACAGTTTTACATACTTTTTACTTTCATTAGTTTCGATAGTTTCCTTCGTTTCGATGAAAAATGAAAAAACATATCTCATAAGCATCCCATAAGCATTATATAAGTATCTCATAAGCTTTCCATGAGCTTTTCATAACGTTCCCATAAGCATCCAATAAAGTTCCCATAAACTTTCCATAACGTTCCCATAACCATCCCATAAGAGTCCTATAAGTATCCCGTAAGCCAAATTTTGGCCATAGTTCGCTCTAATTATCTGATACTAGTAACTGCTTGACCATATTTATGCCATAAGAGGCTCATAGATCAGTTGTTATGGTGTTAAAATAATTTGAATGTCGTATGATAATAATTTTTCAAAGCAAATGATTGACCATATTTGATAACTAAAATTTGACCATTTCTTGGCCTTATTGTCTGTCATTCATGAGAAGTTTGCCTTATCTAAACCTTAAGATGTACATAAATGTATTATGTTTGTATTAATTCTGTAATTATGTTACATATTACTATGTAACAATGATGTATCAGTGTGAAATACAAGCAAAATACCGATCATTGTAGATAGCCATGATTTGGCCACTTTTTGGCCTAATTATCTACTATTGCTGATAAGGTGGGCTCAATTGGGCCTGGAGAGGTTCATAAATGTATTATATTTGTATTAGAAATGTAATTATGTTACATATTATCATATAACGTTAGTATATTAGTCTCAATTACTCGTTCGGACACTGAATATGAAGAAGAAGAAGAAATCGACGGTTCTTAATTTGTGCTAAAAAGGATGCTTTTAATGATATTAATTTTAATAATAAAAGACGATGTTAATATCTTCCGAATGGATGGACCAATGTGAAATTTGTTTTTTTTTTATTTTCTTTAGGTCGATGATGGCAACAATATTATAGAAAAAAAAATTTGAATTTTATTGCTATTGTTGCTTTTTTTGTATGTTGAAAAACGGCATTTGTCCGTACCTGAAGAGAGACACGGTAGTGCTGGCTGCACAAAAACGATCGTTTTGTTGTACTTGGCCAGAGACACTACCGTGTCTCTTGATAATGTAAATTTTTTAAGCCTGCGAGTGCTCTACTCAGGGACAAAATATGCTACAACAAATGGTTAAATGTGTTTTGGTTTTTTAATGTGTTTTTGATCCAATAATATGTAAAACAATTTTCTGTATGATTAAATTTTAATAAACATTGTTTAAGAAAAAGGAGTTAGAGTTTCCGTCTTGTATCTTGAAGATGGTCAGTTCAAATCCACGTTGATGTCCAAGATGTTTAAATCTTGAATGAAGTTTCTTAATCTTTTCTTTGTAGAGATACATTTTTACTCAATGACAAGTTTAAAAACATTGCTTAGTAACGACAATTTGTTTTTTTTATTTGGGAAGGGAAATTTAACTTTCCTGTTTCTACTATGCGGGAGGAAAATTAAATTTGAAGTGCACGTGTATCAAACGCTTGAGGGCTTAGAGAAAATAGGCCTCGCACACATCCCTGCGAGAGTAGCAAAAACTGCGGGCGCCCAGACAATTGTCTGAGCCCAATATAGGCTGAGCCTGGGCATACCGGTGTAAATGAAAACCCACATTGGTGTAACATTGGGCGGACTTGGGTTTTCATTATTATTTTTATATGGGTATTTTCTAATGGTCCCATATAAGTACAATGTGGGGCCCATAATTGGGCCCGTATGGGGGTGTAACGCTTGGACTGCTTATGACGAAGGTTAAATTAAGGTGGGCTTTATGTTTAGCCAAATGTGCCAATATTGAACCATACTTATTATACAATGATGGATCATCCGGAGTATATCCGGGATTGGACTGTACTGAGCAACTAATGTTGGACCATACTGGATGAACCATTTGTTGACCATTATGATCCGCCTATGCTGGGCAATATGTGTTCACTGTATATAATTATTAAGGTAAAGAAATGGTTTCTTTTTCTAAATTGATAGAATTTTAATGATTGACGATATCAAATAGTGAAACTAAATTTACACCTATTGGATTATGGGGTGCATAATGATTAAACAAAGTTCAAATTATGACTATTTAATTGTGCATCGAAAACAGCACAAGGAAGGTTCTTTGACAAACGCGTCGATGTAAACTCATCAAGGAGCAAAAACAAACAGAGAGCGACCATGTCATATCGAGCTCTTTTAAGCAAGAGTGTTGCTTTGTTTTCATATTATTTACAATCTTATTGTCGCTAGAGTTGTCACAAACATACATATAACAATAGTTCTGTAAACTAAACACTCATACATTCTGTACAAAACACGTTCGGGGAAAACGCTCTTCGAACACATCTGGTAAATATACAGTCTTCCTTTAAATCATAAGTTTAACGGTCTAGGCCTTTTTCATATCTTTACAACTAGAAAGTATAATAGATTGAGTTTTGTACATTTAGTTTTATTAATATGAAACTTAAAATCCAACATGCCCTCTCAAAAATCAATATATTATAATGTTTCTTCGCAATGAACCTATACTAACAACACTAACAAGTACCTATCTTCTAATAAACACAGTTTTATCTTATTTTTTTGCACACTCTTATTTTAGTTGCACACTAATAACAATAACATGTCGTTTCAAGAACCCTTCCTTGTACTTATACCTGGGAAATTACATATGGCTCAACATTCGTTGCTATGGATTAGGGAAACCCAGAAAAACCTAATCAAGCCACTTCAACATTTAACAAATATTATACTATAGAACATATACAAATTTAGAGATTTCTTTATCGATACAGACCCATTCCGGATCTCATTTCCACAAACTTTACTGCTGGCAATGACTTAGTTAACACATCCGCTAATTGGTTTCCTGAACATAAATATTTCAATTTAATAACATTCTTTTCAATTTGTTCTCTGGAAAAATGATATTTAATGTCTATATGCACCGAGCGTGCTGGCTCAGTGGCTAAGGCTGCCAGATTCGCATTCGGGAGGTAGCGGGTTCAATTCCCACTTTGATCCGGTTTTCGTGGTTCCCTGGTCATTAGGCGAATGCCGGAGTGTGCTAATTAAAGTCGAGCAACGACTCGCAAATTTTAGGTCAATGACTCTTATCGAAAACTGAACTGTTCGTATATGCTTACATGTCTAACGTTGTCATTGTCTGCCCCGTATACGAAGAAGTCATCAGAACGGGTGTAATGTGTTTTTTTTAATGTCTATATGCTTTGATCTTTTATGACTTGTCGGATTGTTTGCAATACTAATACAACCATTATTATCTTCGTATATAATGATTGGTTTAAAAGTATTGATGCTGATACTAGATGCCAATGATTTTAACCACAAAGCTTCTCTTACGGCTTCAAAAAGAGCCTTATACTCCGCTTCTGTTGAAGAAGCTGCTACAGAAGTTTGTCTTTTTGTACTCCAGCATATAGTATTTTTCTCAAACATTTTATACAATACCCTACTTAACAACAAATAACCGGTAGTACTTTTTCTATCGTTTGCATCTTTCCCACCCCAATCCGAATCAACATATCCACATAAAAGATCATTATAAGCGCATTTCTCATAAGTCAATTTTAAATCAATTGTACCTTTAATATAACGTAAAACACGTTTCAAACATTGCCACAACTCTTTATTATTCTTGTTCAAATATGTGCTCAATATGTAAACAGTCGTACTCAAATCAGATTTAGTACAAAGCATAAGAAACATGAAGCAACCGACAACATTTCTGCATGGTGCATCACAATGTTCATCTGAATTTAAATCTTCGAAATTTAAATTTACTTCCATTGGTGTAGTGACACTATTACAATCATTCGTATTAAATTTTGTTAGAATTGTCCTTATGTATGCACTTTGATCAAGTATTATTTTACCCTCGCATCTAGTGACTCTAATGTCAAGAAAAAGTTTTATTTCATTCAAATTGACCATAAGAAATTTAGTACATAAAGTACAACATAAATATTTATTTACATATAAATATTTTTACTAATATCACCGTTATCTTGAATGTAAATACATCTATCAACTTCCGAATTTTTAAAGTTGTTTTCTTTCAACGTTTGTTCAAAAATTTCGAACCAACAACGCGCTGCTTGTTTTAGACCGTAAAGCGATTTATTAAATTTAGGAACTTGATCATTTGCACACTTGACTCAATCATATATATTTCTTCTTTAAAAACCCTGTTAATGAAAGCCGTTTTTATATCCATATGATGTACTAATAAATTGAATTGATTTGCAAACGGTAAAATAAATCGAAACTTGAAATTCTGGCAACCGGAGCAAATGTTTCGTCGTAATCTACCAAATACTTTTGACTAAGCTACTAATCGCGCTTTATACACTGGGCACAAAAAAAAGGCCACCTAGCAGTAGTCAAAAAATGAGCCATTTTCAAACCAACATAACTGTTACAATTTACATCGAAATTCAAAGTTCTTTTTTTTAAATGAAAAGTTGAGATTTCCTCTAAAAGAAGATTTCCATTAAATTTTCAAAAATTTGGTTTTTCTAATGACAAATTAAATGTAAACAAAATTTTTTGCGGTAAATTTTACTGACTTTGGATGAATATAGCGAAAAAAATCGCCCCCATAACCCCTCGTTTTTATGCAGTAATTTTAACATTCATTCTTTTCTGAACAAAATGATTAAACAAAGTTTAAATTATGACTATTTAATTGTGCATCGAAAACAGCACAAGGAAGATTGTTTGACAAACGCTTCGATGTACACTCATCAAGGAGCAAAAACACACAGAGAGCGACCATGTCATATCGAGCCCTTTTAAGCAAGAGGGTTGCTTTGTTTTCATATTATTTATAATCTTATTGTCGCTAGAGTTGTCACAAACATACATATAACAATAGTTCTGTAAACTATAAAATCATACATTCTGTAAAAAATACGTCCGGGGAAAACGCTCTTCGAACACATCTGGTAAACATACAGTCTTCCTTTAAAACATAAGTTTAACGGTCTAGGCCTTTTTTTTATCTTTACAACTAGAAAGTATAATAGATTGAGTTTTGTACTTTTAGTTTTATTGATATAAAACTTAAAATCCAACAAAACCAAAAAAAAATAAAATATTTGTTTTCTTAGTCATAACATTAGTTATGACTTAACATACAAACGTACATAACGTTAAGACCCACTTGGGTCCAAACTTGGAACTGGGCATTCCATTCTGGGCCCCGGTTTCAGCCCAGTCTTCATTGCTACTAGGGATGTTACAAATATCATTTTTTGTCTTGACCTGAACGAGAAATGTCACAATTCGCATGCAGGTCAGACGAATATTTTTTTTCATGTGGGATGCACTCAGCTTCGCTTCATGTCCAGGAATGGACTACTTTTCTGTGAAGTGATGTACGATATTTTTTATAACGAGAACGGGAAAACGCTTCTTTCCGGACACAAACCAGGCGAGAAAATGATTACTTTAGCAACTATTTTGTGTCGGGAAAGAAGCTGTTTCTGTGACCCAGTTATAAGAAGACTCTTCAACATTTCATATGAAATAGGTCTTAAGTGCAATAATAAATAAAACTATTTAATATTATATGAATGTAAGGCGTTTAATTTGTAGATACTTAAGATAGCAAAATAATTGCAAATAGCAAAATATTTTCCTTATTATTATTATCATATTGTAAAAATTGCGTTATTGTATTGATGACGAATGTAAAATATAACACCGTAACTCATAAAAAAGTTATTTTTTATAATTAAATATATATATATAGCAAGAACATAATCATATGATTATTTAAAACAAAAAATTACAAATCGATTGAAAATATTTACTCTGTTTTTGCTAATTTACAAATTAAATCATTAATTAAAAAGCTCTTAATTATTCCTAGTGACGGTATCGCGTGTTAATGCAACAAATTTAACTAATTGCATTATGTGTATCACACAAAACGCAAATGCTTAATTAAGACAATTATTTGCCGATATTGACCCTCATCACACAGCAAACAGTAAATATAAATACTTTTCAATATGAATTTTAGTGTTAATGAATTGCATAATGCACGTAATGTTCCACAAATGGAGTTGTCTAACTCGAATTTATACTTGACTTGCAGCGGAATTTCAGTGCCAGCATTGTTAACTCTACTATCTCATTGCATCTAGTGTAGCACGACTGCAACTTTCGTAACCGTTTTAAAGGTCGAGTTCGCGATTCGAAGATACAGACTCATCTTTCAGTTAAATATAGTACGCGCGTTTCTACTCTAAATGCGAAGGTGTCTTCGCGGTAGCAAACCGTGTGAAAATACTTATAACACGTAATATGGACTACTTTTCGAATACTGTTTTGCCCTTTAAAGATCTTCATGAAAGATCGTTCCTGACGCTTATGTTTTCGTAAAGAGTGTTTGCATTATCAATCAATTTTACGGAATAAGTAAATCAATATTTGTGACCGTTGATTTGACTACACGTAAGAGATAACTGATTAAAAATTACTATGTGTCTAAGTAAACTTATGATGGTAAATGCATTAAGCAAATTTTACTTTTTGACTTCGTAAAATTTTAACATTATAAAAAGCGCCCCTCTCTGAGTATCGAACTCATTACCTGCGCTGTTTCTTAATAATCCATCCCCTATGGACGAAGATATATCCAAAATTATATAGACTGGATATTATACTTTTTGCCGCTTTTATATATATTAGATATATAATCGCCTATATTTTGTCTATATTTTCAAGTTCAAATACTTTGATATATATCTTGGATATATATGAAATATAGATTTTATATCTTGTATATATATTTGGATATATTTTCGTCCGTAAGGGATCGTACTTTAATTTCGCGGCTATTCTCTCAACTCTCGTTAAAAGTTTTGTTTTGTTACTTAAACTACCAAATCATAAATTTAATAAATGTAGAGAAAATTCATCAAAATATTGCACATTTTTGTCAAAATATATAAAGAAAATTAATTATTATTAAGGGGTCACCCCTGTTAAAAAAAGGTCATTTGCGCAATTGCATGTCACATGCAATTGCACCAATGATCTTTTTTTAACAAAAAATTGGATCCTGCAATTGCGCCAATATGATATGGTAGTTGCGCTACAGTTGTTATTGCAATTGCGCCAATTCAAAAGTTAGTTTAACTTAACAGAAGGAAAACTTTATTTCGTAAATATAAACATAAAAAAACATTTCTTGGAATTGAAAATATAAAATGAACGCATAAAGTCAAACAACTGTAAACAAATAAAGAAAAAATGTTTCTACAATATTATATTGGTTTATAATGCGCATTCATTTGATATTATTAATAATGTTTTATAAAATAATCATTTGAGAAAAAGTACTGAAAAATATAACTTACTTTACAATATGCTGTCACTTTAAATATCATCAGTTAACTAAGTTTAAATCGAAAGAAAAGTGACAGAAAATGAAATTAGTATTTATTATTTTTGCAGCAAAATAAACATTTTAGCATTGTAAACTGTTTAGCAGTACACAAATTCTACTTTGGTGTAAAATTTTTGAAAAATTCGAATATTATTCCGTGTGGCTAAAAATTGTTATAATGTAACACTTGGTTATGTATTAAAAAATAACAGAACCATAAAGAAGTAAGTGAAACATCAAAAAATTAATAACAATGATAAAACTCTATGTTTGAAAAAGTGGTGCAATTGCAGACGCCTCATTATTAAGAAAACAACATTACTATCACAGATTTAATCAAATGCCCCACACGGACGTAGATATATCCCAAAATATATCCAAGGGATATATCTTTTATAGGCAAGATATATCTGTTATATCTTAGATATATATTTGGATATATTCCAAGGATATATTTTGGAATTATATATCTTTTATATAAACGAAAATATATTTAAAATATAACCGAATTTATAACGTAAAGATATATTAGTCATATATATCAACATTATAACCAAAAATATATTTAAGATATAACTAAATTATAATTCTAGGATATATTTTTGACGATATATCCAAATTATAGCCAGAAATATATCCAAGATATAATCGGATTTATAACTTGACGATATATTATTCATATATATCTACATTATAACCAAGAATATATTCTAATTATAACCATATTATAATTCTAAATAAATTCTAGGTTAAAAAAAATATTTTCTTGCGGGAAGAAGACTAGATTATATGTACATTTTGGACACAAAATTCATGCACCTTATTGTTGTTCGAGCAATAACAATAAAAGAAAAATTGATTGTTATGAAACATGGAGACAATGAGAACGTATGTTTAAATTTAAATAAATACGAGATTCTTTTTTAGTTTATTTTATATAATAATGTAATAATTTTGTTAAATTTAAATATATGTTTGAGATATAAATTAGGTTATAATTTGTATATATATGTTTCATTATAATTTGGAAAAATATATCCTCAAGTTATATACTTGGTTATATTTTGTATATATTTTTGGTTATAATTTGGATATATGTCTAAGAGTTTCACTGACACACAGATACTTCTATGAACGAAAATGTCTCTTTCATACCGAGATTCTATAGGTCAGGGCGTGCATCTACGGTTTGTACGTTCAAGTTCCCGTGTTCAAATCTTTGTGAGTGAATAATTTGAATCGTTTTTTCAGGTTTCCAATTTTTAAGTGTTATTATGTTTAACGCGTTGCATATTAATGTTACTGTAAATAATTATAGCGATTTAATTATTCTAATTATGCTTATTAGATATAGATTGAATAAAGTCATTGGATACATTTTCTGGTATAATTCGAATATTCATGGAATAAATTCCCATTATAACCCGGAATATATCTGTAGTTTCCAGTAACAACGATGAAAGTAAATATATTCACTTACCTGGTTATTAACGGAAGTCGTAGATATGAGAAATTATATTCCGATTATATTTTTGAATATATTTCAAAAATATATATAAATATTTAAATATATTTTTGAATATATTTCAAAAATATACTTAGAATATTTGAGTATATTTAAGAATATGTTATATATATTTGAAGGTATATCTAAGATATACTTCTGGGATATGTTTTAGATATATTTGAGGTATATATCTTAAAATATAACCCGAAATATATCCGAATTATATATAGGATATATATATCCTATATATAATTACTTAAAACAGTCAAAAGTTGTATATCTGGTATATATTCGGGGTATAACTTGAATATATTTTTCGGGGGTTCATACAAAAGAAACCCCAAAAAACCCAATACAAAAAAGACCTAAACCAAAAAAACCCAACCCAAAAAAACCCAATACTAAAAAACCCAATACCAAAAAATCAAACAATTATTTATTTTCCTTGTATTTTTATCATTGAATTATCATTATTAACAATTAACAAAACTAACAATCTATCGCTAGTTCATTATAATTGCTGAAATACACATATGTATATGTTATTATTGATTTCAATTGTAATGAAATAGCGATAAAGTGGACTCATACATTCAATATAATATGAGAAAGATTGATAATAATGATATGTCAATGATAAAAATACAAAAAAAATAAATAATTTGTTGGTTTTCTTGGTATTAGGTTTTTTTGTATTGGGTTTTTTTAGTTTGGATTTTTATTTTTTTGGGTTTTTTTGTTTGGGTTTTTTTTGTCGACTCCCATTTTTCGTATATATTTTCGGGTATATCTTTCTTCGTGTGGGGCATAATAATTTTTAATCAATTATTTCTTTACGTGTATAATTTAAATTAAAAATGTATGTTACATTTTTGTAGGCGAGATTAGGTTTTATTTATACACTTGATATCTTCTGAAAAGAAAAAATATCATGCGAGTTTTGTGTTCGTTATTATAATTTCTCGAATAATTAAGTCAAGGGAGAGTCATGATTACGCGACGAAAATTTGTTAAACAATTAAGTTTCGCAATATTCGCGCATTTTATATTCAAATTCCAATCAGCTTGGTCACTAGAAACACCCACGTTTGTGACAGCGTTGACCAATATAAAATAGCCTTGTAAAACAATAAATTCACCTGCACCACACAAAAATTTCATCAGCTTTCCTATAATAAACTTATTACTCTATCTATGGCATAAAAATTCACTTTTCTCGTTAATATCATAATGTTTACGTGAAGTATATTTGTTTGACAATATAGATACTATGGGCAAATGACGTAAGTATTTTACATAGAAAAATATTTGTGTATAAACTTTATCATGCTTAGAACTGCTAATAAAAATATTTTATATTCAGATTTTTCGTAGGTAATTAATTTCATGATTATATTTCAAACAAAATGTCTAATGTACTTTACTTGGTTAAAATTAATGTTAATTCTAAGCTTAAATGATAAATTGTTACATGATAAACAAAACTTTTTTATACTGAATTAAGTGGTGTTTTAAAAGCACATGAATAGCCTGTAACTATTGTTAAACAAGTTCCTTAGTAGATCTTATTCTGAAAAATATATTTTCAACAATCATAATTTTTAAATTGTATAATATATTACGTATAAATTTAATATTTAAACAATTAAATATGTTTGAGAATGTGATTATCCATTGAATTTCATCTCATTAATTCTTGGTCATTAATATTTTTGGTCCTAATTGTCGAAGTTATAGCATTATCCAATGACATTTATAAAATCCTTTGTTTCTCACAGACTTAATGAACAGCGACAATAATTCTTATAATAACGAAAGATTTCAGTGGAAATAAAAGTGTGGACGAAAAATTATTGTAGGCTGTATTTAGTTATTGTTAGTGTAACTTAAATACCAGTGTAATATTCTCGATTAATTGGAAGTCAATTGCTTTGTTGGCTGGAAATAATGAACAATCAAGCATGTGGTGGAACATAAAATAATTTCAACTGTAATTAGCTATTATTACAGCTTGTGAATAGTGTTACGTTTGTTCGATATTTGAACATTAAGCAAAAATGAAGTGAATAAATTTTACTTCGTTCACTCAAAAAAGCGTAATGCTTTATTAGTTGGTTATTTGAAAGTTTAACTTCGAAAGACTCCTGGTATTTTCACATACAGACAAAAATTTAATGCGACTATTTTTCTAATTCACTATAATACTTATTATTTCAAAATATGTAATATCACATATTTTTAATTATTGTAAACATAATTAATTACTACTTATTTGCATTTTTGATAATTTGGATATTATTTCAACTACTGTGGTTAATCATATTACTTTAAATTTTGCACTTGATATTGACAATAATAAATACATTTAATATTTATTAATACTCGATAAAATATTTGACATAAAAATACTGTACAAAATACTTATCTTCTTAAACAAACAATATAAGTATAAATAAAATAAATGGACTTTAAAAAATTTAAATTCATTTAATAAAAGCTTCTATAGCCGTGAAGTAAATCAATAAAAATTATGATCACCCTAGAATGCTAGATTCATATAGATTTCAATTTCTGAATTTATTAATTATTTAGTAATTATTTTACAGTTTATTTATGATAAAAATTGCATTTTAATACATCTATTTTAAAATTAAAAAAAAAATAAACATTATAAAAATGTTACGTTACGTAAAAGTAAAAATGGCACTTGATTTAAAAATAAATATCCAAAATTAAATTAATTTACTTTTTTAAAACAACGAAATTATCTTAATAATAATCAAAGTAATGGTAAGTATTTGTTTAAAATACTTTTTTCTTAACATATACCTTACGCAGAGGATTAAAGAGGATTTTTCTTTATTAAATCAAAACTTAATTTAATATTAAATCTTGAATGATTTCCTCTCTAATAGTCGGCATTGTTTTTGTGCATACTTTTATATATACCTTGAACCTTCACTTACTAATAAATCTTTCCAATATACATATAATTATCGTTTATCTTTAATCTTATTAATAGAATGCATTTAATAAAAAATATAAATAGGTATGTGTATAAAACCCGTTTATAGCAAGTGTTACAAAACATAACCCGATTTAGGAATTAATCTTTTGTTGAATAAGAATTATCAAAAACACCTCCTAAATTCAATTATTAATCAATTAGAGAAAAAGAAATTACAACAAAAAAACAATATCATTGTAAATATCATATAATAAAGCTATACTTAAGTTTAGAAATAAAATAATGTCGATTTGAATGTCTTTTTAATAATGATGTTATTCAGTTTTAGTTTTTGTTTAGCACTTGAAAATATGTCGTTTTTACGACTACTAAATCTGACTATTTCACCATTCCTGACGATTCGATTTAACTCTTTATATAGTTCATTACCATTACTAAAAAAAAAACAATTCTGCAAATAAAAGTTACTTTGCATATAACGTGTCAAATTATTTTTCTGTTAGATTTACGCTTAGTATCTAATAATACATTTAATTTTCAATATATATTATAATAAGTTAAGTAATCTACCTTTCAGAAAAACTCAATTGCAGAGATATTATAAAAATTAATGGTCTAAAAAAGTTGGAAATAGTCTTTGCCTAGATTTTACGAAAATATTATGTATTACAAAACATTTTCATAATACGCTTTGACATCATCATTAAAGTAAATTATAAAAAAATGAAAGTAAATTGAAATAAAAACAGTATAATAATATAATTTTAAAAAGAGAAAAGTGTTTTGATTTGTAACCACTTTTTCGGGTTAACTTATTTGCTGCAAATTGTTTTAAGTTCACCACAATTGTCCAATAACGTGTTCTGCGTTATATCAATCTGCTCACACTTGAAATTATAGAACATAGAGATTAAAAAGAGTAATTCATAGCCGATGCCGCGGTTCGGCTAATTATGATGCAAAGCTTTTTATTGATCGACAAAAATTACAAAGGAATGCGCGGTGGCGCAAGTGACCGTAAATTTTTTACGATACACATTCATTCTTTTACAAAAAGTGCAATTCCAAAACGAAAGTTATGCTGATTGCACATACGAGCGCACGAATCGAGACGAAAAAGTATTTTTCATTAAGAGATAGAATTTATATTAGGTCAAGCTGGGGTTGATTGTTAAAAATCATTTTCTAAAGATTTTAAAGACTATACTATTATATGAATGTTACTTTAAGTAAAAAAAAGAAGAAAACCCTCTCCTTTTTTTTATTTAAAATTTTCAGAAAATGTCATTCGAACTACAGAATCTATATACACTTTATATCAAATTCATTATACTACATTAATTATAAATAAACAATTTCAACTATATTTATCGAGATAAATGATATACACAAAGAAAGATTATATAATTATTGTTTAAAGTGTGAATAATTTCTGCAAATAGAACACTACACGGAAAGAAATAATATATTAAACATTACAACGTTTTTGATTAATCTTGTCGCTAAAGATGCACGTTGTACATTTTAATTTTTACCACGTTGTAAAAATATTTGGTCAATTAAAAATATTTACCTCTCTGAGTTTCGAAACCAGCAACTTCTTGTTTAGTACTTGGTCGTACATCTTAACCTCACGGCTACTAATCCATCTGTCGGTAAACATTTTGATTCATGCCATATTTCATCAAGTGTTAGAGACTAAGTTAAGTATACAAATTACAACGTATAGTTGTAAACTTTTCAAGTAATTTTCCACATTTTCAAAAATACGTTGTTCATTTTAACAACAACGTTTTAAATAACACGAAGTCACTATTTTGGCGACAAGATTAATAAAAAACGTTGCAAACGTTGCAATGAATTTCTTTCCGTGCATGATTCAACTTTCTGATGAAGACAAATAAAATTATCGAAACGTCAAAAAATTAAATTAATTTATTTAAGTCCAATAATCCTGGCGATATTCTTATAATATTTATTTTTTTTTAATTACAAGATAAAAATAATTAATGAGAATATCATAAATATAAATAAACTGATAAAAATCGAATGTTTAAGAAATAAATATAATTATTTACTTCACATTTCATATACCAGCCTTTATATTAGAAATATTAGGCTGATTGATAGTGCAATTTTGTTTCATACACATATTCATTTTTATTTTATGATGTTATTTGATACACAAAGAATTTTCTTCTCGGCCAATACATAAATGTGATTAAATTTTTACTAAAAATTGAAGCATTTTTCTTATTTCTATAAAGTGTCATGTTGAATGTGTAATTTCAATCGAAATGTTTCAAATTATAAGAGTATTAATAAACTTTATTACCAATACCGAGTAATGTTTTCAAAGATGATAATAATAAGAATTACATTCATACACCCAAAGAAATATGGTGCGATATTCGCTACACGGTTTGACTAGCGTTTTTCGAAACGTTCGTTGCGACCAAAATTTGGTACGATCAGTGCCGATTTTCAG
>JABFPJ010002410.1:0-19678 GCA_022817425.1 Gryon sp. ZL-2020
AGAAAAAAAAAAAAAAAAAAAAAAAAAAAAAAAGAAAAAAAGAAGTAGTAATAATCGGAAAATCCCGCAGATGAGAGTCGAACGGTTTGCTGATTTATACGAAACACGATTTGCACACGAGTGCGACGAGAGTTTATATTGTTTAATCGTTTTGATAAACATTTGAATCTAAAAATAGATTTCGCCGAAGTCACGACTGATTAGAAGAAATCTGCGAAGTTGTGCGCTCATTTTGTGGATAATTAAATGATTTCTCTGTAACGTATGATATTATCGCGCGGCAGAATATTTTTTAATGAAACGAACGAATCATATACGACGACGCTTTTACAGACACGAGATTAGGTTATCGCGACTTTTTTTGTTGCAAAAATAATTTCATGCCACATTGAAATTGTTTTCGTCCCATGCACTAAAGCGACTGGACCCGTTGCTTATAATCTCGTGATGACGGCTAAGTGTCTTTAAGAATTGATAAGCACGTATACATTGAGCCGTTATTAATTTTGAATACGAAAGTGAGAGATTGTGAGTTTTGCATTAATTAACGAAAAGTGATTAAGTGGGTTTGAATGTGTCGCATCAAATGGAATAATTGAAAGTTATTTCTGAGAACTATAATGGCGAGTTCGCATTATACACTGATAAAGTCAATAATTTAATAAATAAGTATCTCTTAATTATAATTTAAAAATTCAAAGTAATACAATTAAATAAAAATTAAAAACTTTAATACAAATATTAAAACAAGTTTGATCGATTAATTTATAGAATTAAAAAATTTTATTAGACGTTAAAATTATTTAAAAATGATGAAAATATTTAACTGAAATTATAGTAAAAAAATACATTATTTGAGGAAATGCAATTTAAATGTCTAAACTGAATTGCATAACTTAAAGATAATTCATAATATGTTGTATGTTATGTTAGTAAAGTAATGTTATTATGTGATACATTGTGTCATGATAAGGATCATGTAATTTCAAGATTATTGAGGGTTCTTGGAAAACTGATAAAAATGTGTATACACTTGCACTTAATTTTCATTGCCGCATTCCAGCGACGTTAATTAATGAAAGATAGTTAATTAAGTTTAATGAGTAATTTCGTTCAATTACGCATGTAATTGAAAACAAGTTTTATGAGTTTTTTCGCGAACGAAATAGAGAGCAAAGCGTATTATAACGAGCCATATACTTAAGACAAGTTGACCGAAGCAACAATGTCCAAATCTTGAATACTTTTGCGGCTATTTTTATTGGCTGTGTGGAATTTTTGCACGGTAGCATCCCACGATATATTCGCACAATATGAGTTCTCGTGTTACAACTTCGAAACTGATACCGACAGAGCGGAGAAAAAGAGGTGGAGTTATAAAGAAGGTCTATCCACCATAGTAAGTCGGCGTCGGACACCATCGTTGAGTGGTAAGCGATACTTGCTAAATGCCGACGCCATCGATAAAGTATATTATAATGGTTAACGTTGAGAAGGTAAAAAAAACGACAAACGTCTAGACAGAATAAGAAGAAATTAATACGTGTTTGCTTTCGGGAATGGCTAAAAAACAGGAGCTTTCATAAAATATTAAATTACCTATGCTGATTTTGATGGGATGAGTGCATATTTTTGAAAGCCAGGGGGAAACGAAATAATGAAACTAAGAAGTAAGTAACTTCTGAGTGTCTGAGATCTTAATCGGCGACAAAAAGTAAAGCTAACACCAAAGAATGACGAATCGTTATGTTTTTGTATTAAATTAGGTAAAAACAGAATCTCTAACCAGTTTCATTAATGTATGGTTCAATTCCACTTTGTTCCACTTAACTGGTTTTAATTTAATAACAAGTTACTGGATTTTTGGGATTTGAGATAGTATAAATGAATGAATAGTAGGTTATAACATAAACCCGAAGTGCTTATTGGTCAAATATCGCAGCGCACATGCGATCGGTGGCAATTAACACCAATATTTGAAGGGCACCGCTAACATTTGATAGACGAGCCATTCATTTGACAGATCCCTCGTGGCGACATTCTAAACGTGTAACGTCGACCAATTAACGAGCCTACGAACTAGCTTTGTGTGCCTTTGCTTACCGGATATTAGACCGCGGACTATGTGTTTGAATCGTGGGTTAACGGTATATACATCATACATGACACTCTCATGGCACGTCAATTCCGGAAGGACCAAGGGGTATATTATTACTGACGCACCGTCATTCGATTCAAGGACGCCCATAAATTTACGACTTACGGCTATGCAGAATACGTAATCATCTTCGTCAAACTGGCTCCATTTCACTTCAGAGGCCAGAGATTGTTAAAAATATTTATTGATAACTTTCAAATTAAACTCAACTATTTCTACAAAACGGAGACAGAAACATTGACCAACTTTATAACATAGACAAATGAGAATCTGATATTAAAGTTATATGTTATTCATTTTTGTAGAACAGAACACGTTCTTCTGATGTCATAAAATATTCTTGTTAAAATAGTTAATTTCTTTTGTTGATCACGATATGTAATGAAAATACCGTCCCGCTTACTTTTCAACGTGTAGGACATCGTCATCAATATCATGTGACACTTAATTTTGCACTGGGACATGAAAATCTAAATATCACAATGACGCAATAAGAATGTTGGCTTGTTAAATTATTTAAGAAAAGAGCTGTACTCAATAGATGCAACTGAAGTATCTGATGTATGGCTTGATCAATCATTTTGATGCATAAAGAAATGTATTGCCATCCCGTTACAATTCATGTAGCTTATCACTTAGAGACACAAAAATTGTTCGTACAAGCACAAACTACACAAACATCGAAGCAGAAAATCGTCTCATTTGCTGATATTCAATCGAGTGTCTCATATATTATACTGTCACGAAAGAATAACTAATTATTTCTGACTCGGATACTGCGGAAGTTTATGTTATTGAATATACTGTTGATATGTAACACGAGAATCTGAATTAACACAACCGAAAATATTTTCCATATTATCTGACAGTGCTATCGCATCGAAGCAGATGTTTTCAGTCAATGTGGATCGTGCTTGAAAAAAATCTGTTTTCGTCCGCGTACAGTTATCTTACGACAAAAAACAGCGAAAAAATAGATTTCACTGGCACATTCTGTCTAGTTACATTTCATGATTTTCTTCTCGAATTTTGCTATCATTTGTGACAAAAACAAACAGAATATGTAAACGAAGGAGAATATGAAGAGGACAATATAATAGTATTATAAAGTCGAAAATTTGTACAATATCCAAATAAGAACAAAAAGGTTTACGGCTACAACAAAAGCAATAAAAAGAATTCACTTTTCTTTATCAGACGGGGTAAAGTTATTTACATACGAAACTTTGTACCCGACGGTTTGAAAATATTCGCGGAGTTTCGCCTTAACTAAAAGAACCTTTACACCTACGGGATGCCCACATGCATTCGTCAAGGGGAGGGACAAGGGGGAGCATAAAGAAGAAAGGGGGGAGCGCATACTCTCTGTCTCTCTCTACCTTTACGGTTTCACGCGCGTGCTGTCAGAAACAAGATGCAAACACGAAAATGCTAATTCCTTGCACTTCGCTGGCGTGTTTCTTGGTGGTGTTGCCGGCTCAAGCGCCCAGAAGAGATTGAAGTGCTTATTCAATGGTACGCGCACGTGGCGAACTCGCTCAAATAAGCACTTCGTTCTTCCAGTTTTACCATCTGAAGTCCCAATGCGACGCAGAAAAAGAATTCGTAAAAAAAATCCCCATTCGGCCTCTCAACGTCATTTTTCCCCTCACGGAAATGACTCAAGTTTGAGACACATTACGCACAACTAATCTTCTGAAGTAACCAAAATCCACGAACAAACCTGATATTGTGTGTTTTTATCGAGATTAGCTAATCGACTAAAAATAATCGACAGTTTGATATTTTTTGCTCGGAAATCATTTTGATCAGTTAACGAGATACTATTATTATATGGAACTTTTTAAATATAACGATATTTTATTGTATTAAGAAAATAATATATATTATAAAAAATAGTCTTTTATTTTGATTAATAATAAAACTGAGGGATTGTTATAAAAATGATGTCGACATTCACTTGAGGTTATTTAAATATTTATGATTGTCATAGATGAACGGTCTTTATGAATACTCTTGACCTGGAAAGATAAATATAGGTTCGTTTGATTAGTTAAATGACATTACACTGAAGCTACCTTACTTCAGGGCATGCTATAATATGATTTTGAAGGTGTGGTCCAAAACTGTCCTAACTAGATATTAATATCAGGTTGATGCCTATTCAAACTACCGCGCAAAGCCCACGTCACTGGAAGACTATGTTATTATATATTTATTTATATTTAAATTTCACCCCCGTATATGTTTATGGACACTTAATCTGTCTATACCTAACCCATTTTTAAAATTGGTAATCCGGCTTAAAGAACTTTATTTACAATCCGGACTATATATGACCACCTGATTAGACCACCACATTGGACAGTTTTAAATATGGTGTCTTAGTGGTAATCTGATCGCGTTAATTAGCCAATTTATTTAGAAACCCTCATTTACAGTCACACTTTTTTTCTTAAAAAAATTAGTTAGAAAATGTAGAAATGTAGTTAAATGTTTTTTCTTTAATTACGTTTTTTTTTTTTTTAATGGAAACATTTTATATTTCCCTTTCTACAAAAATGTAATAATGCAATGCAGGAAAAATGAATACAGTTGACCCTTTCTTAATCGTCGGTATATGTATAGCTCGGAATCGATATTAAAGTTCAGTGCTGAAGAAACGAACAAATAAAAAAATACAATTCCCAGCCGTCCATACACTTTTGCGTGTATTTACCAATAATTTTCATTCGCAGTCTCGTCGGTGCGTAGATAGGTTTGCAAACACTCAACGCAAAACGTGAGACATTGAACTCACCCTTAAAACGTTTATAAAACACTCCACATGCCACAGGCATGTTTTACAATCTTTTTATTTCATAAACGTCAAATGCAAAATTGAAATATTATCAATAAATAATAAAAGTACAACAAAAAACATTTTTATGAACATCTAATTGCCGACATCATCAATTGTATTTATCCTCAATATTGCAGCTTTCTTCTTGTGTTTTTTCTCTATCTCATTCCACTGCCTCATCATCTTTGAAACCAGTCATCACTCATTGAATGTTCTTACACAAGTCAGACTCATCAATCGCTGACATTATATGACATCAGATTTCATTCTTTTTTTATTTTTTTTTTTTTGCCAGCTTATCGGTTCTGTGAATCGTCTTTTTTTGTAACTCATCGATAAACAACAATCACTTTTCCTGCTATCGTTAATACTTGCATTGAAATCGCCATTAATTTGAATATTAAACCAACCGCAGGACATCTGCCTGATGTTTATATTATATATGCTGTCATCAGGTTGAATGAACGGAAGGGAGGGTGGCAGGAATGAAAAAAAAAAAATCCAATGCAAGTGGTTTCGAATTCGAATTACGATACCTAAGCACCTGCTACTAAATTGCTGCAGTTAAATTAACTGGTGCATTTATTTTAATACATAACCAACGACAGTTACATTTAGAAAACATTCTTGCATAGAGTCTCAATTAAAGCCAACGTAATTGAAACTAATCTATGTCCCGCATTTCGTTAAATACGAATTCAACTACTGAGATCTTGAAAGTCATTTATTATGAGTGAGACTGTGCGAAATAATTAGCGCAGTTGGGGTTCTAATATCACATTATGTCACTAGAGCTTTGGTCTACGATTATTCTAACTAGTAAGGGGATTTCACGTTGAATCAACTTTGAAAAACTTAAATAGTCCTTTTTACCTTAATATTCCAACATTAATAACTTACTACTTACGTTATAAAAAATTAATTTCAGACATTTATACTTTGACGAATTTTTAATATTTTTTTATGAAAATAGTTTTTCATAATTGTTTTTAGATTTTGTAAAATGTAATATATATTTGCTTACAACGCGTGTTTGACTAATTCACTGCAATAAAATTAATTGAAAGTAATCTAAGTTGCTGTTGCGGATTAATTAAATTTTGAGATCAAGAAAGTCATTAATTATCGAAAGAATTGCGCGAAATAATCAGCGGTAATTGGGTTTCTAATAATACATTGCATCAGTTGAATCTTGACCATTTAGGCATCTCGTGGTTGTGATACCAATTTAAAGGCGGAGAATGTTGACGTAACTGCTTATAAATTACGTCGCGCGAGAGAAGTAAAATCCAGCTGATCAATAACCGCCTTAGATTTCATCACAAAAATAAAACTAGTGTTTTTAAAAGCACCAGACATGCAATTATTTGACGTAATGTATGTTAAATGGATGACGCATTGACGTGAACCACGTGAGCGTGCCTTATTTAGATTTTCTATCTTGCATCACGTATGATGAACGTTTTTTTTTTTTTCCTTACAAAAGGGAGAGAGACTTTAATTTAATTTTTCCCCGGGCGATAGGGAAAATGAAATTACAGTAGTTGATGAATCGGAAGTTTAATACGAACTGAATAAAAATTCACGGAATATGTTTGCCGTTTGATGGCTGAAACATAACTCAAATAATTTAATGGTTCGAATTTAAAGTTTCACATTTTCTCAGTCACTGTACCTTATTCATGTTACTTCGTGTTGCTTTTCCTAAAATCCACAAATACACGGAATGATTTTTTCAAATTAACTTCATTATTATTCTTACCTGCAACAGAAAAAGAAAAGAGTTTTTTAATAAGCTATTACATTTGAAATATAATTAACTATATCATCAACTTACAAAATTAATTTTAACTAAAATATTTTTGGGTATATAATTTATAGTTGTTCCACTATTTCAGCGTGAATGAGATACATGAATTTAATATATATCTGATTCGTAGTGAGGAATTGGATTTCAAAATGAAACCTTCAGCGGTACTCACGCAAAGTGAGTTAGCACATTTTCGTGCGTCAAAAAGTTGATATCGCGCGTATGTCTTATCGTTGTAATGGAGGAATGGGCAATATAACGAGAGAAGAGACTCGATTCGTATCATTGGTTCGACGGTGTCGATGTGTAGTAACTGCTAAGAGAGACAAATTAGATCGCCACGTGGCGTCGATCCAGCATGCAGATATAGGTCTGCGGCGCGTTGCTTCAGCGGCGTTTATGAGCACGACGCGTGCCGCGAACAATGGGATGCGGCACAGAGACCTCTGTGATTGGCAGAGCGTTAAACGCACCGAAGATATTGGCCATTCTTCTTTGTTGCCTCCCACACGCTAACAGCCAATTTTCGTGTCGATTATGAACTTAAGTTGTATATCAACGATTATTTCGACGTTTTTACATCGCAGCAAACAAAACTGTTTCGTTTTTCACAGATTGATAAATACTATTGTCAGATTCTTCATAAATCAAAACAATTTTTTGGGGGGAAAAAAATATAGATTTAGTGATTAAATACAAAGATCAAAGAAATTAACTCAAGAAATAGGTTTTAACTGAAAAGAATGTATAAAAGTAAATTAACAATTACAACAATAAATTCTATTAGATCTAAAGGTACTTAAGAATTTTAATAGGTCTTAAAACACAGTTTATAACTTTGTTTTTTCATCGTTTTTTGCAACAAAATGTTTCTAATTTTAAAGACTAGAAACCTAGTCGCTAAGAAAAAGGATTCAAGGTAAAGTTACGTTATAAAATGAGTTTTATGGTGTAATGAAATGTTCTTCCAACTCAATAAATCATTCTAATGAACTTCAATGAATAATATTAATACACAGTGCTGTTTAATAAATACATTATAATCATTATATTGAAATATAAAAACTGCGCGATATTTATAGATTATAACAGCGTTGTTTAATTTTTGCCAACAACAAGTTTATTGTCTCATTCACGAATATATTTAAATAAAGTTCAGAGAATAACAATGTCGCTTATCAGCATAACGCACCGCGGCGTCGTAAAAACTAAGTGCGTGAATATTTACGAGCAGCGAAAGTGCCTTGTCGCGAACCAGCCAAACAGTTCACTGCTGTTCGGTTGCATTTTTGTGCAAAATCGCTTGCCGTTATATGGCGATTTGTCTGGAAATTATAGTACACTATGGAAAACCTACTGGAACCCTTGTGTTCATTATTAAATACGTCGCAAACGCCTCGACGCATTTTCTAGATATTTTCTTGCTCAACAACAACGCGTGTGCGGTTTTAATTAAAAACTGCTGTCCCCCATACTATTTACAATTTACGACACACTTTTTCGAAGCAATTTATCCGATTTCATTGTTCCATACGATGAATAATTGATGCTTCTGTATAGTTTAAACTGAAACCTATACACAGCATTTTTAAGTTAAAATAAAAACTCAATGTTAATAAAAAGTAAAAGCCTTTTATCAGTCAAAGAAATAAATTCGCGAAACAAAATAATGGTATTTAAGCGCACACAGTGCGAAGCATTTAAATCATTCGAAACCAAAAGGTCGGCTATTTTAATTTATTAATAATGAACTGGGAAAAAAAAGTTTTTTGGTCCATAGTTTATGTCTTTACAGTTACGCTGAGAATAAATTTGTGTCGGCGCAAAAAATGTCTGACATATAAGTGTTATAAACATAATTTCAACAGCTGAAATAAATTGTCTAATCCAGCCTATAAAGAGTGTTACAGAAGGTGTACTATCTATAGTAATAAACTTGTTTTGAAGACAGATTAATCGCAGTTGATGTAGTCGATAGTCTTGTGCATGTACGAATATTTCTCCAAACAAGACACTTCTTATTAGACGAATTATTATTATCAATTTTTCTTTTCCTCTGATTGCATAATCCCAATGTAAATCACGTCAATATTATCTTTAACACTAACAAAAATATATTTGACAAATGTAAGTCATTTTTCATGCAAATTTAAACGAACAAACTGTTTTTCAGATGCCAAAATATAATAGTCTATTATCCATAATATTGTTCGTTCATTTAGAAAGTTATTATCGCATGTTTTGGAAAGTTCAAATCTGCGAAGGATTGAAAAGTTTTATCGGCGCTCGAAATTTTTTAATTGCACGTACGTCTAATTTACTGTACAAACTTTGTTTTTTATCGTACTAGCGGCAAAAGTATTCTGTCATTAATTTTTGCGACAAACGTGTCTTAACGACACAAACTTGACGCAAGTCAATTTCTCGAAAGATCAATTACAGCGTACCAAACGAGTGACGACTTAGAGGAACACAAGTGAGTTTATCAATCGGAAAAAGTGGATCACTTAAGGTATGGCAGCGCAAAGATGGCGCTGTTACAAGTCACCGCGACATTACCTTGAAGATGATGGTGCGTGCACGCACACACGACTAAGATATGTGCACTTGTGCGGGGGTCGACGTGCGGCTATAAAAATGCAAAACATATATGCGACGGTGGCACACTACATCCACGCACACGCAGGACACGCGCGCGAGAGCGCACACACACTTTACACGCCAGAGTCGTAAAACCTGCCTTCACGGTGTCGGCTAGTTAAAATTTTAGGGGGGAAACTTTCGTGTCGATTATATGTATGTATGTATACAGATTTGCATGTGTGTGTGTATATATTTTTGTAACCGAGTTCGTAGTCAATTACAATATTTCGAAGGCACGGTTATTTCATGTTAATACAAGATTCGGGGAAGGTATAATTTTTGTTCCGAGATATCACCTCTTTCTTTTTTATCGTCCTTTTTTGTTGTACTTTTTCAGCTTGTTTTCTTTGCAAACGAAATATCTACCAGCAGTGAATATCAATATCCAAAGGATTCGCTCGACGCTGGATTAATATTAGTTGAGATCGGACTCGACAATTTCATATTCCATCAGGTGCAGGGGCCCGGCCGTGTGCTAAATTGTCGTATTCAAATTACACTGATTATTCGTAAAAATGTGCTCCTCGTATCAGCATGCAAATCAAAATCGAAACGTGAGGTGTATTGAAACATTTTGCGGGAATTTAAGATAATAAATCAAGACAATGAATTATTGGGTGAGCATAAAAAATGATCGATATCGAGTGCGAATGACAAAGTGTCTGGTAATTAATTACAAGTTCGTGGAAAGAATTGTTTTATAGGAGACAACGAATAAATATAAGCAAGGAAGATTAATATATATATATGAAGGTGATTATTTTTCTTTGCGTTTACATTTCCTAAGCAAACATTTGTTAAATAAACATTCAAATAACATCATTGTATATGAATATAACCCGCAATAATAATTTAATTATGCAAAGTTTGCGTAGAGTATATGTAACATACGAGGGAGGTTTCGCATGGTAAAGTTAATTAGTAATAAAATTGGTGACACAGCGCGTCGACTACGAGCTGTTACGATTATTAAATAAATGATCACCGGCGACACTGTTAAGCGTCATTCGAGGCATTTTTACGGCCACGCTATAAATAGCAGTTAAGAATAAACATTGTTGTAAATTTTACAATGAATCATAAATCTCATGAATAATCATACATGCATATGTGTATATATACATACGTTTAATGTATGAATTAGTATACGTTTCTGCGTAGAATATACGCGATGCAAATAAAGCGGTTTGCACACATTCAAGGAAACGATCGATGGGACACGGCAAAGGTGCGTGCTGGATATATCGAACCAACGGCGCAAATTTTTCGCGACGCATTTTAGTGCCTGAAGCAACTTTCAAGAAGTCTTCCTCGATCGCTTCGAACGAAAGATCGTTATCGCGCGCATGTATAAATTCAGTTTGTCGATCATTACACGGGACACAAAAATTCTTTTGCGTCTTCGATATGTTTGTGTGAGTGTGTACAGAGTGTGTGTGTGTGTGTACGCAAAAATGAAAAATTAAATCCCTCGCCATGTCGTTGGATCCCTTTAAAGGCAGCTCGGACACTTTTTGTTTCGACCGTGTTATTGCGTTGGTATGCGAATCCATCAAAAGCGTAGGGCGTGTTGGTTCGTTTCTTCTTCCGACATCTAGGATAGTTACGTCACGTTGACATGCTCGTCTCGTGGCTCGGCTGCATGAAAAACTAGCCAGCGATGCCATAAATGGCGTCCATATAGTAACCCGGTCATTTTGCGGCCACCAGTCTGTCGCTTGCACGGCTAACGACACACTATGAACGATCGGCTTTTATACGCGAGAATGAAGAAGCTTATGTGCGCCTGTTTTTCTTTCATTTTTGTTTACGGCCATTTATTATTGGCGCAACGAAACAGAAAGTGTGTCGCACATTTTTGTTAGAAGACATTTCATCTCCATTTGCTCAAGATGCTTAAACCTTTATTAGGTGTGCGTCTTCAATAAAAGATGAGAACTTGTGAACGTGTGAAGTAAATCGATTTTAGAGTTTAAGTTTTAAAACGAGAGAAAGAAAGACGGAGATCGAAGAGGAAGGGAAAAAAACACAAGCAGCCGGCTTTTTAATGTTGATCGATGACGATTTTATGGAAAATTATGACCCCTTTTCATTTTAATTATGAAATTCTTCGAGAAATTTGTTCTTTCTGAGAAACGTGATGTGGGAAATGATGTCGCAGTACGAGTCGATAACATTCAAGGTGTAATAATGAACGATTCATGCGAACTATAAATTTGATTTTCTACTAAAGTAAATGTCGTTTTATGGATTTTGATAATGTGATTATGGTATACGCAAGTTGGAACTTATTTTTTTTTTGTTTTATGTGATATTGAATTTGAAGTAGATTTGAATAGTTATCATTTTTGTAATGAAGTAGTATTAGTTTCAAGCTTAAATTTGGATATATTGACAACGTTTTATTGTAATTACTACCATGATATTTTATTTTTGTAAATTTCCAAAAATGTTTCGATACAATATCTACAATTTTATATTAAAGTACATATTCAATGCGATATTGTCATGCAAATATGATGAAGCTATTCACGAGAATGAATTGCAGCTTCTTTTATTTGGAAAGTCAGTTTGTGTGATATGAATGAGAGTTAGGAAAATACATTATATTTTGAATCATCTAAATATTTTTTGAAAATTCAACGAAACTGCATTACACTTTTACGTAAACTTATGTCATCATTCATATTTAAATTCAAAAGTTGATAAATGTCATCCGGAAAGCATTCCTGAATATATTATATTATATTTTACAACTACTACTACATATGTAAACAACCATTAATTATTAATAAAAATTATCATTGTAAATATATTCATTCAGACTTATAAAGATGAATGGAATAACATCAATAATAATCCATTAGACATTTAAATTTGATTAATAAACCAATTAAAATACTACTTTCTTTCTATAAATCAAAACATAGCAAAATTAATATACATTGAAATATTAACATCACAGCGATTAATTTTTGTCTCAAAGTAAGTATTACATTTTGTTATTCAAACACTTCCTGTCTCTCTTTCATCTTAAATTTATTTAATTACTAAATTTCGCAAAATTACATGGCTTGTGTCGTAAATTTCCGAGTTGAAAAATTTCGTAAAAGCAAACGTTGCACGGCGTATAAACGTAAGACGGTAAATAATAATTGACGTAACACGTTTCTGCATCATAATCTTTATTAATAGAATACACGTGCATGGTACAAGCAAGCCAAGTAGGAACCAGAAAGCATCGACGGCGTTTTGCGTCGCTTAATTACCGTCATCTTTTGTTTACCCTTGCCCGAGCGTTTCGATGACAGTAACATAGGGTGGACACAACGAGGGACGTTGAAAGGGGAAAAGGGAGGGGGGGACGGAGAAGCAGAGGAGGGCAGAAAATGAAGGGCGATATTCCCAGGCAAGCAAAACACGAAATTTAACGCGAACGCGAGCGGCCACTGGCCTTACCGTTATCTCGAATTTAGGATTATGGCACGGCCAATAAAGTCACCGAGCGCTTTTCATTGTTGTCAATGGGACTTTAGATCCCGCGCTCTCTCACAGAATATCGAATTATGTTTGTTAAATGGCTTAACTCGTCCAATTCAGTCTGCGCAACTTCTTTTTTTTTATCTTTTTGTTTAATAAATCTATCCCGTTCATAATGTTTGCAGATTATATTCCGATTGTTTACATTGCATTGACGGAGTGTCGAGGGTACGGAGAAAAAGTCGACGTCTTTCCATCCCTTTGCATGCGAAATTTCATAATCTTTCGGCAAACTATTAGAATTGAAAGTCAAGGAAAAGTTAATTTCTTGAATGAAATTATGTTGTTTTATGGTAATATTAAAGAATTGTCTTGTTATATTATATGATCAATAGAATGGAAAAATAGAATATTGATAAACGGTAAAGACGGTAATTATTATAATTATTCTATTAATCTTATAAACGATGGTAAAATTGGAAGAAAAAGAATAATTTGTCTGATTAATGACTTTTGAAATGAATAAAAATTCATCTTCATGATAAATATATCGCACTCGAAACTTTTTGAAATATGAATGTATAAAAAAAAGTAACACTTTAACTAAGAACTTCGATGTATCTTCTCTGATACCGCGGAAATGATAAATATCTTTGTATTTTTCTTTTCAACTTCAACTTGGTCTCTTTATTTTAGGTTTTTTTTCTGCTTGATCTCTTGTAAAATAATTTAGTCAATTTTTCAAATTTTGATCAAATTGATTCGTCGATTGATCAGCTGTCGGATTACAATTTATTCCGCGACGTCTTTGCCTCGACGCGGCTTATGAATTTTTATGTTTGTACTACTTTAAAATTTTGAGTCAATCGGCTTAAGGTCTGACGTCTTACTGTGTTATTTCTTGTTGTACTAACAAGATAATCCATCTGTTTGAGGTGTGTGTTTCACATTTGAATGAGAAAACGATTGAAGTAATTCTGTAAGTTGACATTTGCACATAGATGCGGAGAGTACTTTTGCAAGGCTCGCGTGCTTGTAAGGAACACATTTCCGCGGTTTTGTATGCCATTTCTCAACGTGCAAGTGCCACCCTTGACCAGTGTACTGTGATAATTGGATGGCTCTCTCTGACTGTCACTTATAAGCTCATATCCCACACTTCTTCATAAAGATGAGTGCCTGCACTTGCGACATGAAAAAAAAAGCGCGCAATTTTTTCTCTGTGCTGCACACTGGTTAGTTCACATTTTTACAATTTTGTTGAAAGATATATTCAATTTCGTAATAACGACATCAAAATTGATATAATTATGTCACAGTACTGCACTGTAAAATACGCTCGAAGTAAAACGAAATTTGAGTTTAAAAATGTTAAGAAATACTTTTTAATTTAATTTAATCATATCGATTGGAAAATTCAATTCAATTTAACGTAATCTGTTGTAAAATCGTCGTTGCACTTTAATTCAACTAAATTCAGTTGCCTGATGGGAAAATTGTTCTTCATTCGATGTAACATTTTTGAGAAGAAATGAATTTCCCAACCAATAACTTGAGTTATATATCCTTCAATTATCACATTGCACTGAAATTCAAGTCAGGCAGACCCACATTTACAGACAATACTTTGAATCTCGAATTACACGTAGATGTAGAGCTTCGGCAAAGATGAGTTTGTTACATTGGTATATACTATATATATATATATATATCTTCTCAGAGTATTGTGTGTACGTGAACAACACAAGCGAAAGGAGGGTTAGATATCCTGAAAGCGGGAAAGGAAACTGAAGCTCAAGGCAGTTTGTTCGACGTGTGTTTAACGGTTTATTTAGCTCAGTGTTCGCAATGTCGGTACGATTCTTAATGCGTTTATGCCACCAATAAAACTTCAAAATCAAATATATTTCGTTAAATTTCCGAGCTATTTCACATTTCTACGAACAGTTGCTCGGCGAGAATTTCGTCTTTTATTTCGAACAAACGAATTCTCCCATACAAAAAAAAAGTTTAACGTTAACTCAATTACATGACTTCGTTCTCGTTAATTTAATTTTAATCATTCGAAAATTCGAAATCAACTTTTTTTATCTCTTCAACTGAAAAAAAAGAATTCTCAGTGCTTTATCAGTTCATGTAAAAAAATTCATTTAATTTTAATTATATATAAGTTGTAAAATAAATTGTTTGAATAAAAAGTGCGATTAAAGTTTGAATAGTTGTTTTATAAAAAAGAAGTTTACATATTCTAGAAAGAATTGAATGTATTTATTTGCGAGTGTGTACGTTGCAGAAAATCAAGTAGATGGCACTCGATAAATCGTATAATTTGTTTTCGCTCGCAAGCGACAGCTATTATAGTCAATGTCATATAATTGAATCGAAGCGTAAGCCCAATCAAAAAAATTTTATTTGCTCCACACAAAAAGACAGAATGAAAAGATCGCACCGCTTCTCCATCGTTTTACATTTTCTAGTTCTTCGTCGGAGCGATTGCGCGTAATGGCACTGGAATAATTTATTGCTTTTTCACCCGGCCAACCCTTTCTCTTTGCGCTCAGGTTTATTGGTAGACAACGGCGTTTATTCGGATGAGAATTTCCCAAGGGCCCTTTGTAACCGTTGCGCATTCCCGAAACGGAACAGTCCATTTTCGCGTGTAAACCTCACACGCGAGAACATTTTGCACGGGCCATTGTTTGATGGAGTAAAGCGTACTAGATAAAAATACTTCTTTTTTTATTTTCGATCTTTTTTTTTTTTTTTTGCTTTTACACAATTTTTCCCCTCACTCCATTTTTGTTGTTTCTACATGCAGCCAAACCATCTGTTCGCATTTTTGTTATTTATAAATTAATGCTTTTCATTGTTTTTCTTGAAACGCGAAAAACATTAGTCGTGCTTTGCTTTTATAGAACCGGACATTTCTATTCAATTTTCGTGGCGCGTTTCGTGTACGTAAATATTTTTTCATCATCAAACGTATGTTCATTTTGCGAGTTTTACATGCGGAGATATCAATTTTGCAGGCAAATGTCTTTCGGGGTTGAATGTTTTATAGTTAAATGAAAAGGAGATTATTTTTGCTTTCAAAAGTGAAACGTATCACCATACATTTTTCGAATCTCTGTTTATTCAGCCGTTTATGAACAATTCTGCATTTTGACAGTTTACATGATAAATATTGTTTTAAATGGTTTGATCGTTAATGTTTCCATTTTACAGTTGAAAGCGTTTCTTTGACATACAATTATTTGTTGGTACTTAAAAATCTATTCACATTGAGTTTATATTATTTTATGGTTTGTTTTTCAATTGATTATTAAGAAATGTAAGAATATAAATATTCAGTATTAATTAAAAATAAAATGTTTGGTTTATTTACGAGTTCACAGCTGATACTTTATGCTTTTTCGAATGTCAACCCCACTGTGAGATGGCCCAACTGTCGCATTTAGAGGTGTGTATTATTCAGAAGCGTCTGGGCGGTCGAGCGAAGCGTCTTATCCATTCGCCTCGAAAAGCAGAGATGGGAAAAAAGTCGTTAAATTAGGAGGGGTTTGGCTGAATAGAGTTGGTAATTATGACGTGCATTACTCATAACGTAGCAAGGTCTCGACCAATACCTCGACATCGTCTGCGGATTTTTCGAAGCGATAACGACGGCGATCTACCGCTTGAATTCTCGCTGAACTGGAAACTCCAACTATAATGGAATTCAAGTGTCAAGCAAAACGAAGAAGCTATTTCCACCTGTACTGATTGAAATTTATGCATATTTCCACAATGTAATCAACTTAATTAAACTTAAAATAGTACAAGATTGTGATACACTTTTGACAACATACATAGATTTCAAATGGAAATTGATTATACTATTTTTTACATGTCAACAATTTTTTTTATTTAATTTTAGATAGAGCAATTTTTTATATATATCTGTTACAAAGTTTAATTAAAAAATGGATTGCCAAAAATAACTGAATGTTTCGCTCGACAAATATTGAGTGCGTCGACCAAAAATTGTTTATGTGAAAATTAAAATTTGTATTTTTGTTAAATAAAAAAATAAAATACTATTCATAAAACAAAATAGCAAATAATTAGCATAGACTATGTTGACATTATAAGCAATCAAGAATTCAACTCATAAAATGAAACTAGGTATACAAGTGTATATTTCTCTAACTGTTTAACATCAATTATTCCAAAGCCAGCTAGACCCCGCCTACTCGGAGTAAACGCAAATTTCTGTCTGGCCAAAATTATACACAACACATTAAATTTCATCTCCCGCGGAGTGCATTTAATGAAAGCTTACAGTAAAATACATTTAATTAAAATAGAAATACAATGCAGCTTGAATAAAGCCCTTGACTGTAATGCTCACACTAAATAAGAAGCACCTGAAATCCTCTTTCTTTAGCGAAGCTTTTAGTCAACGGAGATAACAAAAATACGTTATAGAGGAGAGTCGAAGATGACAAACTACGAATGACTTTATTAGGCGGACTGGTTGACTCTTTCGCGAGTGATCCTCTTTCTTTTGAGAGACACCATACAGAGAGTGGCCTGTTCCGGGAGTACAATAAGCTTCTTTGTCCATGTATCTCGTGTGCTCTTGGCTTCGCGAAAAAATACGCTCGTAAACAGATATGCCAGCTACGTCGATACGATGTAATTTAAATAAGAATTTCAGCCAATAGAAAGAACGTAACACTATTCTCAAGACACTTTATCACTATGGACAAGATTTTGGAGATATTTTCATGATTTTACCTTCATAAAAATTTAATAAACCAAAACTTATAAAGCATTAACTTAAAATGTGTGATACATTTTTTATTTGTATTCATGCAAATTATAATGAAAAAATTGTAAGGTATTCATAAATTAAATAAAATCTATACAAACAGTTAGAAGAAGATTAGAGAGAGAGAGAGAGAGAGAGAGAGAGAGAGAGAGAGAGAGAGAGAGAGAAGCGCAAAGGGAACAAGAAAGAGATCAATTTTTGTCGAAGAAAATGATTTACAAAGCCGAGCATTCAATGGTGAAGAAAGCCCAAGAAATATTTTAATGAATACATTATTTTGTATTTAAATCAATCAAAGTTTGCCAAAGTTCAGCAAATTATATTACACATTTTGGCTCTCAATGTAAACATCCAAACTCATTTTAAGGGCATAAAACGGTGATAGAAAGGCTGAACCAAGGCCAAAACAAGGCATTAAAAAGGCCATAGCATTACCACAACAATGCTATAAAAGTAATAAAAAGGCTATAACAATGCCATAACGAGGTTATAACAAGGCCATAACAAGGTCATAACAATGCCATAATAAGGCTATAACAAGGCCATAAAAAACCATAAAAAGGCTATAATAACCCCATAGCAAGGCCATAAAAAGGTTATAACAGTGCCATAATAAGGACATAACGAAGCTATAAGAAGGCCATACCAAGGCCATGGCAACGCCGTAACAATGCCATAACAATGTCATAAGAACTCTATAAAAATGCCATAACAAGTCCATAACGAGGCCATAATAAAGCCTTTACAAGACCACAACAAGGCCATAACAACGCCATAATAATGGTATGACAATACCATACCAAAGCCATAACAATGCCACAATAAGTCCATTAAAGTTATAAAAAGCTATAACAAGGCCATAACAAGACCATAGCAAGGCCTTATAATGTAATGCATTTTCATAGATTTTAATTTATTATTGAGTTCAAATTTAATTTATTATATATTTATTTAAGTTTTTTTGATTTTTTTAATTTTTAGAAATTTTATAAAATACAATTTAGAAATATTTTTTTAATTGAAGTATTATGTTTTCATTGTCAACAAACCTATGAAAAATATTCTTTCTGATATCAAAAAATATTTTTTGATATAATTTTTTGCTGTTTCTTCAGTTATATTTTGTCATTTTATAACCGAAAAGTTTCCGTGCTTTCAAAGCACGAAAACGATAATATCAAACAACCCAATAGTCGACGAGAATTACCAGTACCATTAATTCAAGTACAAGGCGACACAATTTTGCATAACCTAGTCAGGTAAATAATTCAACAGAACTTAAGACGGACTTCGAAAATCCCCCGCCACGTGCAACTAATACGTTTTTGATAACTTGAATTGTCCATCTGTTTATCTCTTTTTCAATTAGAACTTAATTTTACAAAATCAATTTTTCTTATAATTAATACACCGAGAAAAACAAAATGACAACAATTGTTAATGTGTTTTATACGCATAACTTTTGAAAAGTTCCTATATCAAAAAAAATATGTATTGAAATATAATCAGAAATATATGTGACAGGCATAAAATATATTTTCGGCAAAAAGTTATATATTTAATATATATTTACATATATGTTTTGAAATAATTCATATACATTAAAATATATATGTAAATAAATAAATGCAAAAATTCAAAAAAATATATTTTAAGTGGCAAATGTTATATATTTAATATATTCTTAAATATATTTCTAGAAATTATATGTCAAAATATATATGCAGATTAATGTACAAAAATTCGTAGATAATATATTTATATATAAAAAATATATTTAAAATATATTTAACATATATCTTAAGCGGTAAAAAATTATATATTTAATATATATTTAAATATATAAAAAAATATACGTCAAAATAAATAACGTTTTGTAAATATATTTTTGCATATATTTTACAAATATATGTTTACTTATATTTTTACAAA